>MOOZ01000237.1:907960-935946 GCA_002930495.1 Cecropterus lyciades | reverse complement strand
CGCCACACCTATTCGGAAGGGTGTGGTAAGGGAGACATACTTTTCCGAGGCATTCCATCTTAGTCCTCAGGGGTAACAACGCATCTGTGGCTATCCATAGGTGAGATTTGATCTTACCTAGGGCTGATTACAGAAGTCCATGGGCGGCAATAGCCACTTACCATCAGGTGGGCTGCATGCTCGTTTGCTACTCCATATTATAAAAAAAAAAACTTATAAACTATATGGCTAATACATTCAAGTTAACAAAAATACAGTAACTTTAAAAATGTAAAGTAAATTTAATTATGTAATCTTTTACAAGAATTTTGTTTACAGTAATACATGAACTAACCGCAACTTTTATGCTCTATTTTTATTTACGTCGCCTTAACCAGAAAGTTCCCTAAATATTTAAGAACAACATGTCAACGGGCTACTCCAGGCTGTGGTTAGGTATGCAAGGCGAACACATTTCCTCTGAAGGCTGGCACGAGCAAACAGGCGGGCAACAGGAGCGTATTGCTCGTGTTTACCCTTGATAAACAGACTGTACCTCTACCTTACCTTCCGACGTTCTCGTCATGATTGTGAAAATTTTATGAAATTATCTCAATTTATATGCTGCCGATATATATTCATAGTTATTTACTCAAGCTATATTTTATTTGGGGAGGCGATTACCAACAATGTTCGGAAATACACAATTTAGCGTACGAAAGCGAAAAATATATAGCTGTCCTTAATATGCTGTATTACCTAGAAAGCGCAAATACAATACATTGTCTATACTTTACTGGTAGTCCGTGATAAACTTTAACTATTAAACAACTTTTTCTACAAAAATAAATGTCAATGGCAACAATAGTATTGCCCGGATTTACGCTTATTTTTTAAATCGTTGCTTTACCTTACCTGTCCCGTCATCTTATCATTCGTGAAAAATATTAACAAATATTCACAATTAATTGTAATGTAATAAATAGTACAATACTTTCAGATCTTATCAAACAAGCAATCATAAATAAATATTAACAATCGGACATATTTTCTATTCTGACTTCCTAAAGATAATATTACAAGAAGTTCTGATTCTGTTTTAATATTGCAAAGGTGTTCATATTGACCCATTTTTTGGAAAAAAAAATGACTAATATATTCTATCTAGGTCAGATTTGGAGTCTCTTCTACTCTTTGCTTATAGAGCTAAGCACCTATTTCTAAATAAATCATACTAGTTATTCGTCTTCCACACACATATATGCCTCATAGCCTCAAACAATATAATAAGAACCATACTTCACAGTTTATACAACCTCAAGACTAATAAGTACTGTATGACACCTATTTGTGTAACGTCAGGGACAATCAAGGTAAGCACTAAGATTATTTACCTTGATGTCACAAGTTATTTTAGAACACGGCAGCGCACACGGCTACTCCGGCGGGCTGCAGTTAGGTATGCAAAGCAAACCCATTACACCGGAGACTGGCGCTGGCAAACAGGCGGCAACAGCCGTGTTTACCGCTGCGACGCTGCCCTCATATATTAAACATAGCCCGAGCAACCTTGCCTTGCCGAGACGAGCTATACCATCAAACAAACAAAATATTAGCATTCATGGGCGCATGTTAAGGAGGCTTTTAAATTACGCTCCGTGGATGGATGACCGAAATTTATACATTTTTCAGTATTGAAACTATCGTTTGTTTAGAACAACTACCTTATTATTGTCTGGGTCAATAGAAGTATTTAAAAACAAAGTTATATCCATGTAGTTAATAAATCTACTCTCTACAGATCTACAGATATATAAAATAGATAACGCTTTACTCATAACCCCATACTAGGATTTTCTCATGTATCGTGGATATCATGGACACACAAAGAGAAATACTGAAACAACCAGACCCAGAACAGAATCTAAATTCATCGTTCAGTTGTCTGTCTAGCCGGGGATCGGACCCGGAACCCACTGCATGTCAGACCAGTATTGTGACCACTCCACCACGCGGCTCGTCAAGTAATATACTCAAGTAATACACGGGAGAGGAAAAAAAAACTTAACGTATGAGCAATTCTCAAAAATTTGCCTTATTTCTTCAATAGCATGACCCAAAAACAAAAAAAAAACAAACTGCGTCTGAACATTTCCAAAACATTTTATTTTCATTATACAAACAGAGTAATGAATCCGTTTTTCAGCAATTTTACATCGGCATAAAAATAAGGTCGCGGCAGTTAACACGTTTATCGGGCGCTCATTAAAGCGGAGGGCGATCTTGCTTCGGAGTCGTTAAGCGCGCAATAGTTCGCGAGATCCTCGTAAAAAATATCTCGCAACCGACTTTACGAGCGCCCTTTGTGAATGCATCATTAAATTTCCATCTAAATTTAAATTACGAACGGCACGATTCGACGCGCTCTCTCACGTGTTTCTGTTTTCCTAGTCGGTGGAAATGTTATAATTGCTGCACAGAGAAACGCAGCGGAGTCGAGAATTTGAAAAAAAGATGACGTCAGTTGGAATTATCTTCAGCGCAGCGCAATTGAAACGGCTTTGCGACGGGCTTAGTGAAAAAGTTGGCGTTCGTTTTAATAATTCCCAGCCCCGGCGCCTCGTCAGAATGCCGTTGTCACTTCGCGGATTAAGCTCCGACACGGTTGAGTTGGGATTTGAGAGTTATTTTAATTTGCGTTTTTCGTATAATTCGGGAAATGCATCTCTAGTTTCTTAAAAACAGCTTTTAATTACGTAATGCTTGTTATTATTATTCATAGTTTCGTCACAATGCTGTGTACTGATAGTGCCCTATGACAAACTCAGTAAGCTTCAAAAACTTGGAGATAATTGAAATAGTTGGCGAAATAGCACCTAAATAGTACTTTAAAAGCTCGTATGAATTCGAAATGTAGACGCGCCTTCCTGAGCGTAAAAATAAATTATCACAGAATTGATATAGCACTTATTTTCATCACATTAAATGTCAACATTTCTAGGCTTCCTTGATAATTTAATAACTTAATCTACTGTACTTTAATAAATTACCTCATTTAGTAAATGTCAGCTAAGATCAAAAAAGGAAAACCACAAACAGGGTCATTCGATTAAGCGGAATGATTTGCAAATCACTTAAAAAATTCAAACGCTGCCATTTTCGAGTTCCCTTCCGACTTCTGGCGCTGGAATGGCGAATAAAATCGAGTAAGAATAAATTGTGCGACTGGATAAAGCAATATTTGTTCATCTACCCCCGCATTACGGCGGCGGCGGCCATTAGCGGGATGCAAATAACGTCTTGTCATTTTTACTTCTTTATTTTTTCCCGGGATTCGTGCTACTTGGCCCCCTCCCACGGATGCCCGACCGATATGGAAATAAGATTCCCTAAGTAGCATTCACGATTTACGTTTGCTCTAAATGTGTCATAAGCGAGGTTGCTTATTACCGTACTACCGAAAAGCTGTATATGAAATTTATTTAACAGATTTATAAACACTGATGTATTTTATATGCATCATTTAAGTATGCACATAAACCCACTCTTGAAACGATGATAACTTCTTTTATAATTGTAGTATAATTTACATGGTGATTTTATCACATGTTTATTTACGTAAAATTAACAAATATACGTCATTTGGAGGTCCAAATGCCTGTTATTTAAAAAATAGGAATTTTAAGGTACGAAGTGTAGAAACTATGTAATATGTATAAGGACCTATATCTCCGCTATTTCCAAAGCGAATTTCGTAAAAGTGTTTATGAAAATAATTAACGCTAGTTAGTATCTAAATTTAGTTTTAAACGTGTCGTGTCGTGCAAGATTGAATGGGCCCAGTAGAGCGCAGCGTGGACGCGTGGGCGGCGCCGTAACTCGCGCACAACGAGATGCGTGCGCGCTAACTACCGGAGCCGTTTTGTATACAGCGTGTTTCATAAGGAAATGTTTTTTTTTTAATATTACGTAAAATAAATTTCAAATGCCTTTTGATACCTTTAGTGGAAAATAATATTTAAAAGTGATACTTTTAAGTAATACAATAATTAAAACTTACTTCTGTAGTCTAGTTTAGAGATACCTGTAAATACTTAAATTTTACGTTAATATATCGGTGAAGTTTGCGTTTATTGTATATAACTTAGTTTTTTATTCATATATACAGACAAGTAAATAGTACATAAAAGTCATCGCAGAGTCCATTCATATGTTATATAATAATATTATATTAATATGTTTAAGTAAAATAAAATAGGAAAATTTAAAACCAAAAGATTTACGCTTAATCAAAAAAACGAAAACTCTAAACTCTAAAATCAACAACCTGTATAGTCGCGGACGCTGCAAATTCGAATCATAACTATATCCATCCTGCATAGGTAGTTGCCCACCGGATCACTCTTTATGGCCTATAAATGTGTAATTCACGCCACCTTAATCCAGCCCTGTGCGAATAAATCTGGATTAGCCGAGCCTGCAACGATTGTGCGCGATATCTCCTGATTATGCCGTTAACAATTGTAATTGAAAAATAAAATGTCTCCGAGTCCGGCCCTGGTTGACAGTAGACCTTTGCAAGTTGCAACACTAATGTATGATGAAGTTTGTGCACTACTCGTAAGTAGTATGAAAATAATTATCCGAATATTATAGCGTACATAATGAATAGGTGAGCAATTATTTTAATGTTAAGTGATAACATAGTCGCCTGCATATATACATATAACATATGCGTAGACATATACTTTTTACGTATGGTCCTGGTTCAAACTCGTCGACATAAAAACGTTTAGTACACCCTTCAAACTGAAGTCGGTCTATTGGTCAGTCAGCTAACACACAAGCGTTAGTTCATATGTCATTGACAGTTGCCGCCTATCATCAGCGATTGTATTCAGCCGTTTGTTGCTAAGGACAGTGGCATCAGCTTTCATCAGTGAGGGTCGTTGGTGACGATGGTCGATTAAACTATCACTCGTGTTAGCTCGTTAAGGCCAAAATAGGTAGCGGTAGTATCGATGCAGTCAAATTATGATAGAACCAGTGTAGTGCGACCGGGAATATACCACCGAATATACCACCTATTTCTAGCACGAAGCAGTTTGTTGTGGTGGCCGGCTCACATATATATGAGACGACTAACTTAGTCAAAATTAGATTTCAATTACAACCCCTGTTTTATATTAAGTTACTTATCAATGTCCATGGCCGGCAGTAACTACTTTCCATCACGTAGACTACATGCTCGTTTGCTACTTCATATAATAAATAATGCGAAAAGTATAGTACCGAAATAACGAACACGCTACACATTAACACAATTTCCCATAGAATCAGCAACCATTTAATGTCAGATATGGTACTAATTGCAATTTAGAATAATTTCTTTTAAAAAAGGAACTAAGAATCTGGTATTCCCTTTGTAAAATAATCATCATAAGTCGAAGTGAAAAATGAACAAAAATCGAGAAATATTTAAAACACTCGTATAAAAACACAAAAATGGAACAAAAACACGAAAGCAGTAAACATTTACGAACGTAACATCCCAATTACGTGTAAAACATCACGTAATACCTACCTTAATAAGGGAATTTCACTAATAATTTCAACACGTATAATGGTGTGGCATTANNNNCAACACGCACAAGAGGATGGAATGTTCGGGCGCGGAAACATGTGCAGATAAATGTTACTCGGTGTTTGTAATAACACGTTACGTGTTGTTACAATTTATTGAACAGGGAACTACAGTAAAAGATAATTTAAAACAAGATTACACTACGACACTGTATCGTTGAAACTCGTAAAATCTAACTTGGTAATATGTGGGACCACTTCTCGATATTTATTTGTTTTCGACTTAAATTATATCTATTTAGATATTTACATTACATAATATAGGTATTTATCAAGAAAGGAAATATCATAATTTGTACATTCGACAATCGAAGCTACTTGTAAATAGTTCGTGCTGTACTGCCTTAATAACAGCTTTTTTATACAAATTCAATAATAAAATACCAGTAATACTTCTATTGTTTCTCTGTGCAAGTGTTAATTTAAACATCGAGTTGATTGTAATGTCGTAGCACGAAATATATAATACGATACAAATCTCCTGGACGAATCTATAAAATTTCGTGATCATTCATTTCTTCTGCTACTTCACCAAAAAATCTTGGTGTTATCATATAAATTTTGTTGCTTTAGAGAATTAAGTTAGAAGTTAAATTCATAAATACTTGTAGCAATCATATAAATTTCGTTACTTCTGAGGATTAAATTAGAAGTTAAATTCATAACGGCTTTAATCAAGAAGAGAAGCGCAATACCTTGTCATTAGATAACCATGTAACTCGATTGCATAAAAAAATAATTGGTACGCTATATTGTATATAAATTATAACACTGCTCTAATCATGCTTTGTCATCTAAACTACACGTGTAGGCATTTCAGCCCAATCTGTTAGGGTTAAGTGGTTTAAAATTCAGTTGCAAGATTTGACCCTTACATAAATATATGAAATAACAAGACAAGTTAAAAAGTAGCAACATGCAAGATAGTAAAATCCCATTACAAGATGTCGTACAAGATAAAATTGTTGAGGGCGCTCGTTATCGTGTCCTGTAAACTGATAGCATCAACCTACAGAAGGGGTCCTACCAACCTGGTAATTCTTTTTAACATAAGATATTGCTTGCATCTGTTGCAACTTTTATTTAGCATTTTTGTTTCTAAGTACTTTTTTTATTTATAGTACGGAAGTAGCAAACGAGCCTGCAGCCCACCTGATGGTAAATGGCTACTGCCGCCCATGGACATCTGTAACGAACCCTAGGTAAGATCAAAGTCTCACCTAAGGTTAGCCACAGATGCGTTGCTTCCCCGAAGGACTAAGATGGAATGCCTCGGAAAAGTATGTCTCCCTTACCACACCCTCCAGACCAGAACACAACAGCGCTTAACACTGCTGTTATTAGGCAGAAACAGGTGTGGCGGTGGTGCTTCCGAAGTCGAACCACAAGGAGTTCTAACACCTTCATTTACCTATTTTTCTAGTTTGTTTCACCTTTTTTTCTCGTCTTGCGTTTGGTTTATCAACTGAAATCTCAGTATCTACATTTTAAACGGTTATTGTTGTAAAAATGTATGTAGCAAAATATATTAGATACTTGGTTTTTTTCTTTGTAGTAAAACGAATAAAATTTTGGAGACATGCCATTTTAATATTCAGGAGGTAGCAGCGTATCTGTGATTGACTTTAGGTAAAGTTTCTTATCTAGTTAATGCTTTTTTCATATATTAACAAATATCAGTGCCAATATAATTATTAAAAGAGAGCCGACATTGTACTGTCCATTGCAACTGTAAAATATTAAAAAAGTCAAATAAAATCTCGTAAACAACATGTCCTTTTTCCCACAAGCATAAGATGCCCTCTAAGATACTAAATCTCGTTCGGGTCCTGAACGATAAGATCGAGTGGGGAGATGGGATGGTCTTCCCTTAAGACCCTGCTGCGTTATTCCGCCATTAGCTAAAGCATCCGCCGCTATTTGTACCTCGTTTGTACAACTGTCTTAGTCCGTAGGCACAAACTTTCCGGTATTATGGCAAATTTATGTCAGGTATTAATAATTTACGTTAGTTGTCGCTTCGCAAGTTTGTTCCCAGTTCCGCCTCTGTTCGAGTTTGAGTTCGAGACGTGCCGGTGACTGTTTCTTCGTTCGCATTAAATATTTATTCGAGTTTCAAGAGTAAGTCGATGTCAAGTTGTCAATGCTACTTCTCCGTTCAGTTGGGGTTTTGTTATATTTCATTAACGGAATATTTAAGCGAAGTCGGTAATTTTGGATACAGTTGTATACATACGGGTACTTTATGATGCTTAAAATAGCTATAACCTTAGGTTATAGATTATATTAGGTTAGGATTTTCATTTTACAAGAACTCTTGCCAAGTATACAGTAAAATTAAACTACACTTATAAAAGAAATTAATTTGGATTCTGACCGGTTTGACACAAAATTTGCTTTTTTGTGAATGTGTGTGATATTTTAATATAAAATAAATTAGCTTTATGATTCTATAATTCACCGGGACTTATGTAAAGAAGAAATTTAACAATCTGATGTCTAAAGATAAACAAACTCTGTCTCAAGGTAACATCTAATGCAATCTCTTAGTTATGTCCAGAAGACACAAATAGATATTTTCCTTCAAATAGCCTCATGATCAAATTTGTACAAGATTTACATTATATATTATTACTAAATCAAGTGAGTTACAAGCTTTATATAGGTTTCTACATAAGATAAATGTACCCAACCTTAAAAGGTCTTACGCAAGGTAGCGAACAAGGGATGAATCTCGCTTCACAGAGCAGGGGGTTATTAGCTAAATAAATTTGCTCACCCAATATGCTCGGTAACTCGATTTAATGGCGATAGAATTGATTCATTCAATTATGAGGAATTTTTAGTGCCCCACCGAGCGGGGCTACTCTTAACTTTGTTTTAGGGGTGCCCTCGAACCGGGGGATAGTTTTCTCACGAGTTCACATCCCTTATTGATTTGTAATCCTTATCTATTGTTTGTTGGTTTTAATGTTACGTCGTGTATTTTTTACCTTTATTTCTATTTTCCAAGAGATTTATTAAGAACTAAATTTGACTAAAATAAACTAATATTATTTGCACAACTATTACATATGGTAAATGGTGTATTTTGTATAAATATTCATAATCTTTGACGAAAATTTTAATATTAATCTGTTAGTATTCTACTAGTCTTTTATTATTGGAAGTTATATTTATTTATAATTTTAAAATATTATATACGAGTATTAACGCGAATAGGTACAACTCTCCATTTTTTATTTTAACAAAAGAATATGCGTATATTTGGTTCTTTGCTTGCTTTTACAATATTCGTATAATATTATTAATTTATATGAATATAACAGAGATTCCCCAATACCTATATCATTATATTATTACGTGTAGCAAAAACTTAGGACCCCTTTTTACAAAAATTGCGCGGACGGAGGAATATGAAATTTGGCAGACTTATAGTTTATATGTAAGAGAAATGCAGAACTAATATTTATGAACAATAATGATTACAAAGTACATTAAATCAATAAATAAAATTACACACACTACCATGCATTTGACACACACAAACACAAGTATACGTATTTCTTACACGCTGACTTAGTTGCTGACATTGTCATATGTCAGATGTGTAAATCAAAGTGTAATCAAATTTCACGACCCGCGTGGCGGAGCGGTCACCATACCGGTCTGACACGCAGTGGATTCCGGGTTCGATTCCCGGCCAAACCCGACATCTAAATGATGAGTTTAGATTCTGTTCTGGGTCTGGGTGTTTGTGTATTCGTCTTTGTGTGTCCATGGTACCCACGACACAGGAGAAAATCCTAGTGTGGGCCTATGCGTGTAAGTAAGTACCTAAGTGTTTGTAAAAAAAAAATTAACGCGTTATTGCTTTTAAATGCAGCTCACTGAATTAAAGCTCATTCCATATAATGACATAAAATAATAATTTAAAAATTAATGTACAGAGGAAAATACGTATAAAACTTTGTATTAGAAAAAATATTTGAGTTTAATTACGGTCGAATTTCGACCGCTGCGCGCTGTGAAAGGAAACTAGTATAATCTATTATACATAACATATTTTATACATCAAAAAAACTTTAAGAAATACATATGAAATATTTAAGTAAATATGTATTGATAGATTATTAAAAAAAAACTATAATATTATTTTAATTATGCTATACATAATTAAACTATTACATACTGATAATATTAATCAATTACATAGATAACATTCACGCTACACGATCATAGTCTACATCAATAAGATCGACGTTATCATAGCATACACGCGCCTCGCTTCATGAGACCTCCCAAATTTGACAGGGATTTATGTAGAGCCGTCGTTGCCACCATTAGTGCGCTAATGCCCATTACCGGGGGACGCTCCATGTGGAAGCTGTTCTTGTTTCAGCTAATTTATAGCTGGGCCGAGTCACCCGCAAGGTACACAATCAATGGGAGGAATTATTTTAATTATATAATTGTGTACGGTAAGTGAAATTATGTAATTAAAATATGCAATGATGTTTCATTCTAAATTGCGATTTTGTTTATGATTATTGCGGAAAAACAATATGTTACGTTTATATAGAGTTTAAAATACTAGGTAGTAATTGTTATTTACAGAGATTGGAACGATATGTCCTTATTATAATAAGTCTCTAACCTGAGGGGTATGAAACATTGACTCCACACTGCAAGCCTCAGCGTTTTTATTAAATTCAGCGACTGCAACTAATTTTATTAAATTTTTTGAATGTCGCAGTCTATCGTTAGCAACCGACGACCGATGGTCACTTACGACGGATGGCGACAATCGTCGACAGGCTGCGACAGACAACATCCAACGACCGTCGGCATCCAGCGACAATTCGCTGATGACACTTGGCGACTATTGGCGATTCATTACTTACTTGAGTGTTTATTCTAAAACTATATATCAGCCGTCATTGTAGCACCTACCACAGCAAGTTCGGTCACGTAGCGCGCAAGTGGCTCGGGCGTCCAATCACTTCGATAAACTAATAAGGCGGAAGGAACGCCGGCACACACTGCAGCCGCGCTGCATGTGAATCCGACTAAATTGGCGTGTGTCCTGAATATTGATGAGGGTTTTTTCTTAGAACTTTCGTGCCAAAATTTTTAAGAACTAAGACTAATAAATAGTACTAGTAGACATGTAATAATGACAAATAAAATTATTATGCACAATTAATTTTAAAATAAAAAATAGAGATCACTCTCGCCTGACAGTAGAATTGTAACGTTTTCTTAATTATAGTTTTAGTAACATTCGAATATTATGCTTATTTATGTTTAAGAAATACGTACTTATAGTATTCCACTTCTTAAGTAAATAAAATTAATAAGCTGAATAATGAGTCCAACAAAACCACTACATATAACTTAGGTAAAATACATGACTTTATTATATTTTACTCGTTTCATATACTATCCGAGCCTCATATTTCCCAGGTGCAAATCAAAATCAACGAGAAAACATCGACAAAATAAAAAGACGGCGAAATGAAAACTAATTACGAACTGGGAATAGAAAGAAATTAAAAGCGCGCAGAAAACCACCGCTGCCGCTTCAGAAAGATGATCATCCATCGTGAACGTAGAGTCAATTTATCACCGGGAGAAAAATGAAAACTCTGTACACGTCCATTAAAAATAGTCGCACATAGTCGTATGACCCATAAAACGAGAGAGCTACGTGAAAAGAAATACAACTGGGAAAAAATAGTCACCGCCTCGTCAGCCGAGGCACCGGTGCGGCGGCCAAAAAGAAAACCAATTTGCCCGCATCAAAAGGTTCGATCCAATCGCACCGCATCCACTCATTTGATATTTTCACCCGCTGATAAAGAACAAATTACTAACTGTCAATTTACGCGAATTATTAGCGTTATTACTTTTCTGTCACCTGTCGATCGCGGCTTATGGAAATCGTTCGGGCCCTGCATTAGAAGTTTTCCCATTAACATGCGCCATTGGACTTATTGTATTATATTAAAATTCAAGATTAGCAAAAGACCGTGTTTTACGCTTCCTGGAACTGACTTTCCGTAATTTCCTGCCTTTCCCCTTGAATGGCGGAATTGATTTCAGCTCATTTAAAAATTTAAAGTGACTTATTTTTCCTTTAACGTTTACGGCGTTCTTGTATTTTATAAAGTTATTTATTAAATGTTGACATATACGGGCATCGTCTACAAATTAAAAACATATATTGTTTATAAATCACACTAATTCACACCGCGAATTAACCGGCGTTTTTTGTTTGGAACTGATGATAGCAACTTACAACAATATTAGCACATAGACAAAGATATTTGGCTTAAATATAAAACCATAAACAACGCTTAACAGTACTTCACTGGGGCCACTCCTTCTACTTTCAAAAATACAGGTAAGACCGCACCACACCACTCTACTATCCAACAGGAATCGTATATTTTTTAGGATAAAAGTTCCTATGTGCCTATCCACACTATAATCTATTGCTGTAAAAAATTTCATCCATATCTATTCAACTATTCTGGTGTGATATAGTAACAAACATCCATCCATCCGTCCACACAAATTATAATATTAGTAAGTATAAATATAGTAAATATATATGTAGAATTTTTAGTATACATTTATATTAGCTATTCTAGCCAAAATTTAAACCAAAACCTACAAAGGTACAAAAAAGTATAGGAAACTCAATGTACATAGACCAATCAATAAGCGTTACGCTCTAACACATGGGTTCTGCCTAAATTTGTTTCCATGCAGCGCGCGGTAGCCATCATAAATATGTACAACTGACAAGCCTCCCCTCCGTCGCCATGACGACCGCATCATCCTCCCGCGCGCAAATAAACGTATCATTTTTAATAAACGATATCCGAACGCCGAATCAATTAAAGCTACCTTATATAACAATGAATCGACGGTCGTGAAATGCGTCGAATTCCTGGAGAGGCGACATTTTTACCTGTTGGGAGTTAATGAGAGCGCCATATTTTAGCGACAGTGGTCGATAAATCATATCGGCAAGATTGATGCGAGCGGGCGAAAGGGAAACGGTTTGATTTGTGCGCTCTGACGGGCGACGTGACAATGGCGTGACGTCACTGCCTCCGCTGCAGCGTTGTGCGCGAATACACGCGATAATAGATAATGTTTGCAGACTTTTGAATTACACCACGAATACTTGCTACTGTATGGATATACAAATATATATGTTTAAGAAGGAAATTTCGCATTGAGGAGATGGCTTAGGTTGAAAGTTTGTTTACGTGAATAACGAATTAATAATTTTACGACGTCTATTAGTTATATCGCCATGATAATTATAGTTTTCGAAAGCTTTACTATTTATCTCCACGGCATGTCAGTAGGTACTAGTAAAAAAATTTACCTAAAGAACCTTTCCTTTGGGAAGTCGGTTAAAAATTGTGCATAGATACATCTATACCTACTACATTGTAGCAAGTTGGTTTTACAAATAAACCCCGTGTCATCACTTATAAATACTCAATTATAAGTGATGCGACGGGGTTCATCATGTATGAATACGAACAATGTTAATTTGGCAAAATGCTACTCAAAAAATCTATTTACTTTATTATTGATGTTCAACATCTTATTAAAATATTATTTTATACGTTTATAGCGTCAAATTATTTGATGGTAATAAAAATGAATTACTTGAAATATGTGGATTACAAAAAATGAGAAAATGATTTCTATAAATTTCATTAAAATTCTGTTTCATCAAATCTGGGGGAGTATTAGGGCTCTCAGTAGTGTGACACGTAATAAAATATTAGTTTATAATTATAGTTGAATGTATAAGTTATTCTAATTAGTATTTTTGTAATTTTGATGACCAGTAATTTTAATTAATAAATTTAATTGAAAAAACCTTGTTAATTTTTTTCATTATAATTATGTCATTTTTAGCAATTATATGCAATAACCCATATTTTATCTGATTATGTGAAATAATACAATGTTCACCACATTTAAATAAAACTACGTAATTTAAAAATGAAATATAAAGATGCAAATGGAAAAAGTCGAAAAAGATTTTTTCATCCCTAGCTTTCTATTATTTTAAAATACATACTTTACTATTATTTTAAAATACATTACTTTAGTATTTACAGTGAAATTTAAAATAGTGTGTTTAAGACACTAAGTCTTAAGGAGCAACCCTGCGAGCTAAGAAGGGCCAGGGTGTAGGCGAGCGGGCGCGGCGGGCGGATTTGTCGTGGCCCGGAAACGGCGGGGAATTCATTTGGGCGTAATAGGTTTCCGGGACTGGCGTCCGGCCCCCGTCCGGACTCCGGACGATGCGTCCGGCACGCAACGGAAGCGACGCGCGTGCGATACGTCGTGAGATATTCTTATATAATAATTGTTGAGTTTTACGGTCCCACATCGTCTTTAAAGTGGGGTTAAAATTGACCAATGAATAAAAATATTTTAAATTACGTAAAATCGACAAAATATAAATAACTTACAATTAGTATTTATATTTATAGATGTATGGTAAGCCAAGGTAAATTATTCCAAGTTATTACTCAGAGGTCGCATCCCTTTTGTAGCCAATTTTAGGTAAGACTCTGACTTTATTTTTTGGGTTGTCTATTTTGGGTTGTCATTTGGGTGTCCCAATTAATAAATTGGCAACAGTGACCACTTACTATAGGGAGGATTGCAGGCTTGCTACTTTTATATAGTATAGTAAAAAGGTGGTGGAACCAGTGTTGTTCGACCGGGGAAGTACCACCGCCACACCTATTTCTCCCGTGAAGCATTTCTTGCGTTTCGGTAGAAGGGTGTGATCGACTTCAGATAGAACCCCTATATGAAGTTCTATATGAAGTTGCTTAAAGAAGTCCATGGGCCGTAGTAGGCACTTACCATAAGGTGGACTGCATGCTATATAAATCAAAAGTTTAATATTATCGTCTTCCTCTTTTTTCGAAAACTCATTATGGCAAATAGCTGTATCTCATTTATTATTTCGAATTTAGCCACTACATTTTGGTCATACTAATATAAACGTATTTGATGTCAGTACTTTGCCACTCCTTTAGAATTTACCAATATCAATGTCATTAACTAAACCCGGTAACTAAACAAAAATGTACCAATTTATAAAATCACGCAATGTTTGACACCAAATCCATTCTTTCGAACACGTCTTAATTTCCTCGGAACAAACTTCGCAGACGCGAAAGGTCGATTCATTAAAACTTGTGTGACGTGTCATTAAGTCCCCGCGCTCGTGATAATTATTATATATTAATATTCAAATCATAATTCTGGAGTGAAAAAGCAAAGACGTGTTAACTTATGAATAAATCGCGGGAAGTTTTCTCGCGAATCGTTGTTTAATGTCGGCTGAGCACGCGTCGCTACGCTTGTCTTGCGCGGAGTGAATTGAAAGAATGTACTAAATATAGACGTGCTAAATGTGCCACGACCAGTAGTGACTAACTACCAGCAGATATGCGTCTGATGTTAGTTAGTCGCTACTGGTTATGGACATTTGTAAGCAACCCCAAATAGGATTAATATTACATTTTCTGTTACCTCACAAGCTTTTTAATTTTCATATAATAATATGGAAATAGTGAGCACGCAGTCTACCTTATATTAAATGTCTGTAATCAAACCGGACATCAGATCAGAGTTTCGCTAAAGGTTGGCTACAGATGCGTTGCTACCCGTGAGGACTAAGTTGGAACGCCTCGGATAAGTATGTTTCTCTATCCGATTCCAACTTAGTCCTCAGGAGTAGCAACGCACCTGTAGTCAACTTCATGTAAGACTAGACTGCATGCTCGTTTACTACTTCAATATATAAAAAGGCAACCATCATAAGCGTCAGAGCTCGGAAAGCATCTGTGTTGGACTTTAAGTCGAACCTCTGTGCTATATGCAGTTTTAGGCGATAGTGACTATCTACCATCAGGTAGAGTGCTTGCTCGTTTGTTATTTTTTTTTGTTTGATCACAAATGTGTTCTAATGCATTAGAATAGACAAAACAAAAAGGTATAATATCGGTATAATGATAGGAATTTCTTGAGGATATTGGTGTAAAGCACAAATATCGTCAAGGAATTCCTATCATTTGACATTACCAAACGGTAAAAGTCAATTGATTTTCAAAGGTAAATAATCTGGGAGAACGTTATTTTATAAAAATATTTTGCCTTCTATTCGTTCACAAGGATAATATCGCATTCGCGGTTTCAGTTATCTGAAGCTTCGGTTATCAGTGTCCTATTCATCGATGCTAAAACCTCCGCTGCAGGACATAAGTCAAGTAAAGGAGGTTATGACCTAGACACTCATTATTTGTACTACTAATTACAATAAACTTGTATGTTTACATAACAACAAATGTTTACAATAAATGTTTACATAACATTTATTATAATTTGTTGTATTTTGCCCGCTATTTGCGCGCATGAATTTTATTTTTTACCAGAATTAAAGTAATCTATACTGCCTTCTGTACATCGCAGATGTCGCATCAAAATTGACTAAATAAAACGGTGACTTTTTATCACTTACAATATTAATTTATTTTTATTCATACGCGTTTGTACCCAACTATAACAACTGTAATTCAATTACAACATTCACAAATTGAAAGCCAACATTTAAATGCAAAAAATGCATACACAGTTTATAATAACTGTCAAAGCGTTTATTGCTTAACGAGCGGGCCACGTCGAAGCATAAGGCCTAATCTATGCACGTTCACAACATTAAGTTGCACAAAACAAAACCCAACAACTCGTGAACCAGTATAAAAACAAAATACTAACGCGATTTGCGTTCAAGAGAGCGCAAAATAAAATAACACGGCGTAGGCGCGGCTTCGCGCCCCAGGGCATGGGGCTGTAATTTCTCTAGATATTTCATATTTTAACCGTAGACGCTCGTAGACGCCTGTAGACGCCCGCCGGCGTTACAGCGACAACGTAGGCGGTCGTAGCGCGCCTACGCCGTAGTATGGTTGGAATGCTGCAGATAATAATATAGTTTTGAATCCCAAGCATTGCAGATTTTAAGGCTGAAGTATTCTTAAAATGGAAATGCAAGATGGAGGTTATGAATTGTATTGTATAAACGTAAATAACAATAAAACGTGGCAAGTCATACATTACAACCTAATTTAAACATGGTTGTAATGTCTCTATCTTCATTTGATTACTTTTGTGGGTTTCAATTATTGCTGTTATCAGATTCGTTATCTAATAACAACTACTATATCTAGGCTTATAGTATAAGTAGTATAACTCATACTTTTAGTATGTATGTAATATGTAATACGAGTCACACCAACGAGTACCGAATGTGCAGACCGAACGTTACATCGCTGCCAAAAAAACAAAAGCGAAAAGTTTAAATAATTCAGATCACGGATACGTTCACCTCGTACCCGATTCTCCTATTCTCCATCCAACCCGGCCTCGGCCTAATGGCAGTAAATTTCGTAATAAGGGTGTAAACGTGACGTATGTAACGTTCATGTAATCACGTAGCTCCCACACTCGCGGAGAGTGCTTCAGATTCAAAACATTTCACTTAGGGTGCGTTCACGTTGTGTTGTTTTTATAAGGCATTACGAGGCTGTTTATCTAAAATTGGCCGTAAGCAAAAGATGTGTAAGGAAATCTACAAAATTATATTTATTTTTTTTAATGACTTTGGAATGCCAATTATATGTATATTGCCGTATTTTTATAAATATACTTAGTTGAAGTATTTAGTTGAAAGCAACCAAATTTTTTACATCTTAAATATGATTAAGTCACAATGGCTGAAATTATTTTAAGTTCTTCTATGAATATTCAATTAATTTAAACCCATTATTTTCCGTTGGTTTTGTTTAGCCACACATCCATCAATCCCTCTCAACATTTATTGTAAGTACTGGTATAATAATGGGCATGCTCGTTTTATAAGTAAATTATATATTATATTCAATATATTATAATTTCAATTTAAAGTAAATTTCATAAAGTATGATGCCCATCCACTGAACAATATGTACCACTGTGAACACGACCTTAAGTTACTAGTACCTCTTGCCTTAAAACGGTACGCGCTCTGAGTTGTTAAGACATTGCACAAGTAAAAGAAACTTCCTACTCCGCGTAATATGGAAAAATCATAAAGCTGTTTTGTCTTACAATCACAGCGCCTATCAGGTCAGGTTATAATTGTTTTTTTCTTTTTTTTGAATGAGCATGCAGTCCACCTTATGGTAAGTGGTAACTGCCGCCAATGGACCTCTATAATCAACCCCACATAAAATCGACTCTTACCTGACGTTGGCCACAGATGTGTTTCTACCCCCTGAGGACTAAGTACGAACGCCTCGGATATGTCTCCCTTACCACATCCTTATCAGCCCAGAGCACAGCATCGCTTAACACTGCTTTTATGTCAACAGAAATCCACTAAACTATTGGTTGTTATAACAACAATAAGTACTAAGGTATAAGAGAGGTTTACTCTTACCAATGTAACTTAAATAAGGATTGTTGTGTATTTAGATTCGATCAGATATTCATTGACTTGAGTGACCAAATATTTCAAAGGTCCCTTCCTTGCATAGTCCTATTCCATCTAACATGGTTACTATGGTCGTACAATATACAATTGAAATTTCGTAACGTCGAGTAATTTCGATTTGTAATACTTAGTTATAACGCTGTTAAATATACTGATAATAATATTAATAAGTCTGGATTGTATATACTACCTTCATTAAATAATGGGGCATTATGTTAGTACTGCTCGCATTGTAGCGAGATATCTATATTATACGGTAAGCTACTTTGAATATTCATATACGTTACACATTCACGAACAAAACAACAAAACAAACCACGCTCCTCAATCGAGACAACACATTCGCGTTTAAAATTGTAAACTTACATCAACATTATTCAGGAGAAAATTCATCGCAGCGAGTTAAACCCAGATATTAATCTCTCGGCGGCATCCGAGCGCCGGATTCGCCATTTCGCGCCTAAATATGATAAACTTTCCCCCGAATTTCTTCATGGACCCCCCTGTTTCTTGGCGAGAAGAATGCCACCCGCGACTTTGGGTGGCGGACCCCCCGAGCCAAGTCTTACGGCCCTGCTTTTAAACTAAGCTCGTTAATTAATTACAGCCAAGTCGACGAGGGTACTGCCTTACATAGCTCTATGTGCCAGTTTAATATTGCACCCGCTAGCGCTAAATGGAATTCGAAAATACTAATGGTACCGATATTTTTAACCGCGATGTAAAATTAATACTTTAATTCATTTTAAAAAATACGATAAAATTTTATTAACATTGTGTTCATCGTGCAAAATTTCATGTACGTAAGATTCAATTTAATTCGTACATTCCTACGTAAGTATTAGTTTTTATATTAGCGTTACAATTTTATTCATAAGGTAATTTTCAAGTTATTAACAGCGTGTGACCTAAGGTTGATGAAAGCAAACACACGACTTTTTCTTTGCACCTTACTTTTACTAATTAGGTATACTTATTGTGTGTTTACTTAATAATAAAACTTAACATCATGAAATGACCTGTAGTTTATATCGCCTAATTAGGTAATGAGCCCAAAGTAAACCATTGTAATAAGCTTATCTATCGCAAAATCATCGCAGATAATTCTATTACAGAAGGATGCAATAATAAATTATTGTGATATTAATTTGAGAATTGCGGGTCGGGCTCTGGCAACACTTCACGCTCTATAATTAATTGCTACTAAATTCGCCCCAATTTGAATCCGGTTACCAAGTCCGCGAAGAAACTTACGAGGTACATAAGACTTAAGGGCAGGGCCGACCGGAAGGAGGGTAAAATGGCGGCGGAGGGCGCGACCCTCCCGGCCGGGGTAGGGCGGAGGGAGGAAGGACGTGAGATTTACTCTAAGTAATTGCAGTAATAAACACGCAAATATATCACGGCAGGGTAATGAGAGGAAGCGACGAAAATTGCCGACTCAAATTGCGTGTGTGAGATAAGCAATTTTTTCGTTAAACGAGACTTTCCAGATATTTCACTGGTTTTGTTTTTGATGTTTTCATTTCGCTGTAGCCACTTTGAGTTCAGATGTCGTATCGTCATCGTGCAATTTATGTTTTGCAATGTCTTTTCGCGTGTTAATTTTTCTATTCATAAAATGCTCCGTAGCAATGGGGTATATAGTCGGTTGCTTTTTCTTTTTGTAAAATAATTTTTCTTACTTCAATAATAAGTCGAAACAAAACTTTTAAGTCAGAAGATGGAGTGAGGACTGATGGACTGAACAATCCAACTTCATGAAACAGTATTTGCTCACAATATCAATTATTATTTTAAAACAGCAGCTAATCAATAATTTTTTCAACTTAAATGTGGAAGTCTATCCAAAAAATGTATTCAATTATTTTTTTAAAAACGTTTCTGTTTTGTTACACACATCTAAACTTATGAAATAATATTTCATAAGTAATTGTTTACTTTTATAGTCAAAATATGAATACATCCATGTACTATGATTTTTAAACACTATTTAATAAGTGACAAACGAAACTATGACTAAAATATCACTGAAAACTGCCCTAGACCACTTCCACTCAGAGTACACTTTATATTATTTACGGTGTAAATTTCAGTCTCACTACGCTTAGACGCGCAGTAAACTCGGAGTTTAAGTAGAAGTATCATAACACAGCACTCAAAACAATATTTGCCATTATAATAATAGCATAAATTCTCCCCTCAGGCGAGTTCCATCAAACAAACTTTCCACTATCTGCCGCCGACTTATTTTAATGTTAGTTTCATGTTCAGATACGCCGCTCGGACACAGGCGTCAGCTCACAGTTTGTTAAAAGTTTTCACGACTTTTAACTATACACATTTGTAATATTAGTAAGTTAATTAACAATTATATAGTATCTGAATATTTTAAATTTTACGTACAATATAATTTAAAACTTTAAAACTGCTTTCATATCTTTTTCAATACATATTTGAATCTAACAATTAATACTAATACTAACTACTGATACCTGCTATGTATTTTCAATAAATAATATGACAGTACGATTAAGTTAAATTTACAAAATATTTGCTTACGAAAAGCAATAAAGAGCGTAACTAAAATGTAACGCCTGTTTTTTACTGTCTTATTAAACAATAAAGACGCAACCCGTTCCGTGGTAGCCAATTTTCAGCGATACAGCGATCATTTTTGGCAACAAAACAAGTCGCCACATAGAAGCGATGCCGCATTAATTATTCGACCGAGACAAGAAAGGGGCCGCCCCATTTCCAATATTTATGTGATGTCGATGACTACGCGAAAATATCGGGCGTCGACTCCTTTTTAAAACGTAAAGAAAGGGCCAAGAAAGGCCGCCGGGAAACGAGGCTTTCTTAATGCACAAACAGCACTCCTGCCTCACCTGCCTACCTTGATTTATTGGGCGGCTTTGTTCGCCGCTCGTTACAAGCTTGTTGTTGCGTTTTTAATTTATTTCCTCGCAGAATTTAGCGTTATAATAATATTTAGTTAGATAATAACTGTAGCGTATCGGAGGAAATCGCTGTGAAAATCGCGCGCTCACCGCTCTTTCTGAACTTGCTCCGCATACATTACGAACAATGGTCTCGAGACTAGTTAACTATACATAAAAGAGTACGCGCACTCTGTCTTAAAACTTGCTCGTTCGCACTTATATCAGTAGCGGTTATTGCCTTGTTAATTAAACTGTCAGTTAAAATGGTTTTGCATTAATACGATAAATAATATTGCCACGGAAAGAATACACTAAATAATTCTCTTACTAACCTATTTTTGATAAATACCGACTCTTTAAACAAATTTATCAACATATTTATTTTCAGAACTTACGTTTTTTAAATATAATAAGACTGTTTCTTGAATATAAGCAATATTTAAAATTGTAAATACGTACTGTAAATAAACAAAAAACAAAATATTCTGAGGTGAATCACTGTAAATAAATACTGTGATTCACCTCAGAATATTTTTGCATTAAAGGTATGTTTTTTATTGCGAAATATAAGTATCTTATGACCGACTAGCAAATACTACATTATTTCTCGTCATTTGTCAAACTGTTGTAATGAAATCCAGATTATATGATTTTGACTATTAAACAATAAGAGAAGCCTTTTAAACAATATACATCTAGATACATACAATTGAAAATAGTATGCTTATATGTGAGAGCATTGAATAAATATATCGCCAGCATTTTGTTGTCTATTAATGGACTAAACAGGAAATGTCTTTCGAACAAAGCGAATACGAAAATATGCTTATTAGACTATATGAGAGTTATCCATATGAATATTTCCAGTATATATTATGTGAATACTTCAAGCCACACATTATCATCATTTTATATTAGTGTTATAACAATACGAGTTCCTACTGGCTTATTATATTCAAGACGTGAACGTAGACAGAAATAAAAAATTACATCTTTTCAATTAATTGTTTAACGTTGACTTACAATCATACCGCCGCCACGCCTATTTCTGTCTATACTATATAATATTTTAAACCTGAAGAGTTTGTTTCTTTGGTTGAACGCGCTAATCTCAGGAACTACTGGTTCGAATTGAAATTATTTTTGTGTCGAATAGTTCATTTATTAAGGAAGGTTATATAACATTACGCTATGTTTGTTTCTTTGTTTTTTTCTTGTGTTGTAGCGGGTGAAACCGCAGGGCAATGCTGGTAGAAAGATAAAAATAAACAAAAACAACAGCCAACCATCATGCTAACCCAGCATGTTCAAGGTGCAATCACAGCGTAGATTGGCCCCAAATATATACAGCACGTAAATTTGCGAGCTCGCAGTTGAATCGGCAATGAGTCGTGGCGTCGACAATCGGGCAGTGGCCGTTTGCGGCGACGCCAATTCGCATTCATTCACGGACCATTGCCGGTCGCTCCAGCCCGCCTTAATGTATGCAGCACGTAATGTGAATTTAGAACAAATGTGCTAAGCCGACGTGCGTAGCGTACAGGCGTCAAATTCACAGGTACAGTATCAGCGAAACAAGACAAACGTACTAAGAGTACTAAGGGCACAGTAAGTACCCTTAGTACGGGTTTTTCTTATTTTCTCAAACAATCATTGTTTATGTTTTTGCACATTTCAAAGTACATTGCAAGGTACGGCCGAAAATGAAAACAAAAATGTAGAGAGTACATTTAAATGTATGGGCAAAAACGAAAACAATTATTTTTTTGAGAAAACAAGATAAACTCGTTCTAAGGGTACAGAACGAGTAGGAGCTGAAAATCTGAAACGAGTAAGAATATCGGACAAGTTACGTTTTTGCGTACGCAACGTGACCTACAAACCTAGTAGGTACAACTAGTCTCGCCCTTACCGTGGCATTAAGTGTTTACTTTAAGTTATAAGAGTGGAAAGTAATGGCGGTGGGTTCAGAAGGATCACAACTAGATAGAGCAACGACAATTACGATTTAATAAGGACACGAATCTTGTCTTACTTTATATATTTTTTAACTTTAATTATTCTCACTCTTAAAACACTTGATTGATTTTAAAACCACGGTCCACAGAGTCCACGCTAAATATATGTTTTTGTAACCTATAAGTGCAGCAGAGTTGCGAAGACAAAAGCTTGAAATAGGTATGAAAATAGTTATCCGCTTATCTTAAAAAAACCCACACAAAAAAAACAGTGTGTGTCAACGCCGACGTTAATGATAAATATTGGAACTTCACAATAATAGTAATTATTATTGATATTTATGACAAAAACTGCAATATTTAATATATTAATTATTTCTATACGTGTTGTAAATCAACACGTATAGAAATAACACGTACAGAAATAACATATAGCATACCCTGTGCACGGAAAGGTGCGCACAATAAGTTGCGCACCAAAAACGTAACTAGGTCATTCGATCACTAGATTTTACACCTCATATTTTTCATACCGGACGCCTTATATGAAAATCGATTCTTAAGGAGTAAACACCAAAAATGTTCTATAAAAGTGAACTTATTCGTGGGTACGGAACCTTTTTGCGCGAGTCCTACTCGCTCTTGGCCGATTTTCGCTATCATATTCTAGTCTTACCTACAGATACCAAATATTCTAACACAATACAGTGACCTCAACAGCTAAAATGATATACGGGAGGATGACAGGCAGCGATCGAGCGATCTTCACCCTTCCCTCATCAGTCATAGCGGCCGTCACACGGCTAAGCGGCCGCATTCAAATTGCCATCCGATGACGACGTGCTTTTGCGACCCCTGCCTTGTCTATGGACAAAGCAAAGAGCAAGCGACCCAGTACACGTTTCTACCTACTAGACATTTGACTCACTCAATGAGTATTTCCCAATATTATCAGCGGAGGGAGTTTATTTTACTTCAACAATAAATTTATGTCGTCATAAATATTAAACCATAAAGTAGCATATAGTAAAATATGTAGGCAGATAAAAATCAAATTTTCATAAGAATAAGTACGTAAAATAAAAAAGCTTCGCGCGTTTTTACTTTGTATGTATTTATATGTTATATATATACCTAGTTCTACCCATTCAGCTTGACTAACAGAGTGCCAAAATGCCAAATATTACTCTTACCGTGATGATGATGACTCTCTTACTGATGAACGTGTATAACTTTATTGAAACGCATACAAACGATTATATCATTTTGTGCCTAAGTCACACTCTATTCGTACTTCCTAATACAGTGTTGATCCATGTCCCCTCCTCGGCCAGCATTAAGCGGGGACATACTTTTTACGTCATTAGACATCGGGCGGATCACGGGAGTTATAGCGGTTGTATGAATCGATTATACATTGCCTTTGCGGAGGGACAGGGAAGGGACTTGTGGGCTTTTTATAAATGATGTCATCTATGAAAACTTCATGTGGGCATTTATAAACGCGAAAGAAGACAAAGAAACTATCTTTGTCTTCTTTCGCGTTTAAAAATGTATTTTACGGGTAATTCACGAATAGATAAAAAATGCTTACACTCAGGGTTCTAACTTAAGGATGACCACTGCTTTTTTATGTACTGGAAGTACTAAATGTATTCACTTTCTACTGAATATTAAGTGGTCCTTCTGTGGACGTCTGTACCCAACCCCTAATAAGACAGAAATAGTTCCTATGAGGCAATTCGCAGGCTTGTGTTCTTCTTTGCTCACAAGTTGCTAGTAATTTAATAATTTTGGTTTAACTCTTATATGTTCCATGATATGCAATATCTTAACCATTATTAACTATATAGTCAGGCAGAGATTCGCCGTATTAGCATACCTATCACATCACAGTCCTATGATGCAACATCAATCTGGTATAGAGAATAATTATTCTTACAAAGAAACGAAAAATAATCAAAATAATAGTATCTAAAATTCATTAAAAACATGGGACAAGAATCTTATTTAAGGTCGATTACAAAAACATGTTTACCCCTGAGAACCAAGTTTAGATGACATCATCTATAATGATATCACCCGTATGAATTCTTATCACAAATTCTACAAGGTTGTTAGTAGTTCTATTCATTTATCTTTTTAATTTTATATACCTACTTAATAACTATGTTCTTATAGGCTTATTGTGTACTTCCAATGACAACTAGTTCAGTTGTGATGACATGATTAATGTTGATTACCTAAACAATTTTAGCATATAACCATAACAATTTTTACATATAACCTATATTTATGGCATAACTATTTCTATCTGCAATAAACACTACAGTAATCGCAAAAATTAAATCTAAAACAAATGGAGAAAACAATTTAAACGCAAATACATTTCCATACAGCGCCGCAATGATGTGCGGAGCCGTAAACAAAAATTCAATGTAACTGCGAGCATAACAACTGTACACAGCTCGGACAACGCACCTGAGTACATCATCGGAACAAACGGAACGCAGCAATAAACATTCATTTCGAAATTAAACACATCTACCTGTGAGTTTACCATCACGAAATCACTAAATGAATAAAACAGTGAGGAATTGGACGCCGTAAATTCGCATTCGGCGAATATCAATTTGGCTGAGGGCCGCGGGAGGCGGGCCGCCGATAAATAAAAAATATATAAAATACACTGTACCTACGTAACATGAAAGCGGTGAATGGCACTTGTGAAAAATGGACTTGCCGCTCTTCCAGGGAAGCAATCATTCAAACTGGCTGTTGTCTGTTTGCGCCTGTGCTCTTTTTCGCCTAGCATCGGATATTTTTTGCAAAATTTTTTTTCGGTGTCACTCGCAGAGTTCAGGTGTACACGTGGTCCCGGACAAAGAAAACAAATATTAATAACCGGCATTTTTTAAAGTCCTCGCCGTAGGGCAATCGTTTATTGTTGTCAATATTTCGTAAATGATTTGAGTATGATGTGGCATTTTTTGCTCGCGGCATTGTTGGCTGGTGGGTGGAACGCTAACGCGGCTAAACTTACTTTGTTATGTTTATTTAGTACCTAATGGGAACGGTAGCGATTAATTTTACAGAATTTTGTGCCGTTTTTATTTACGCTGAGTAATTATTCAACACGTAAAAAGCAACAATGGTAATAACGAAAAAAGAAAATATAAGTTATTTGGAAACTATGATAGAAAAACAATAAATAAACGCTTTCTACACTCATAGCCCCACACTAGGATTTGTGTCGTGAGTGCCATGAACACATAAAGACGAATACACAAACACCCAGACCCAGAACAGAAATACATAAAAATATATACTTAATAATAAATTCATCATTCAGATTTTTGTCTGGCCGGGGATCGAACCCGGGATCCATTGCGTGTCAGATCAGTATGGTGACCGCTCCACCACGTGGGTAAAACCTAGTTTAGTATTAATGTATTAATACTTCAACCATTCCACTCAAAACCTAAACGGAATAACTGTTTGACAATAGAAATATAGATATACCTTTTCCACTATTAAAACCAATAACGCAGAAAATGAAATGCACGATTACTGTACTCTAACAGCTCCATTAGTCCCAATCAACGGAACTTACAGCTCAGTTCCAGCATTTTCCCTAATTAAACTAATGCCTACTTCTCATTCTTCCTCCCCCATTCATTAACCCAATGTGCTATAGATAAACGTTGTTTGCCGAGAGGACGGATCCCTAACAAATATGCCGGTTTTCGCCCATTTACTTAAATTAGACGGGAATTTTATCGTTCGCTTTTTTCGGACACATTTTTTTAGTCCGCCATGTATTTTAATTAGTCCTTGCTTTTGTAACGTCTAATTAATTATATGTTTACTCTATACAAGGTTATTATTAGCACTCTCAAGTAAAAAATACTATTTAATATTTGCATGTGAAAATGTTTTAGAAGCAAGCAAAACTTGATAGCACAGAATTCATAGTGAAACAAGACTTATTAATTATTATCTACATAGTTATTTTTTCAAAAGCTTTTAGGTATATTTAGCTTACCTATTAATCTTAATAGAATATATGATTAATTGACTACGAATTGACTAGGGAGGTACCAAAGCCATACCTATGTCTAGCAAAAAGCAGTTCTTGTGTTTCGGTAGAAGGGTTTTGTTGCCGGCTCAAGTGGCAACAATATGGCAAATATGAGGCGAACACCTTAGTCCTTGGGAATAGCAACGCATCTATGATCCTGTTCTATATGAGGTTGTTTACAGATGACCATAGGTGGCGGTAACCGCTGACTATCAGGTGGACTGCATGCTCGTTTGCTACTTCTATCAGTTACAAAAGGTACATATGAAACTCACAACAATATTATTACGTCCTTCGTCAAAGAAATTATTACCAAAAACGCTTAGATAAGAGTGAAGGTTGTGTTTTAAATACTTCTATTACGTATCGATTACCTAATAATATATTGGCATACCTATTTATTACTACTTTATAAAAACAAGGATTAAATATTTCATAAATTAAATATTCAATACGATGTGTAAATTTTTTTTTTTTTGTAGCTTTTATTGTTTGGTTACTAGTATAGACTTTCATAAAACCGTCATAGATATTTAGAAATAGAAATGTTCAGTTCAATTTTTGGGAGATACTACACGAAGATCGATTTTTCATGTTTGTACATGTGCTAATATAGTGAGCGATATATTATAATTTATACATACATAGTAATGTTATAATCAGCTTAATGGTGTCGGTACTTATACCCAGATAAGCCTACTGTCCTATATTTAGGACAGTAGAAATAAAAAAAAATATCAGAATACCCTCTTTATCTAAGATTATTTAGTCTTATGATTTGCAGTAAG
>MOOZ01000237.1:889936-907551 GCA_002930495.1 Cecropterus lyciades | reverse complement strand
TTCTGTTTTGTCATAAATGATCTTTTATTTCCTCTTATTATCCTACTGTCCTACATATAGGACGGCTGTTTCCCTGAAAGCCTTACACTTAATTTTTTTTTATATTTTTTTTTATGTTGCATAAGATCTAATAAACTAAATAATGTAACTTTTTTCAAAATTTTCAGAAAATTTTAGTTTTAGGCTTATCTGGGTTAATAGCTGCAATTTTCACTGCTCGTCATGGGCGTTAATAAATTAAGTAGTTTTTCTTCGAATAAATTTAAATAACGAGCAAGAATGCAGCCAATCTCACCTCCGGAGATATGTTATCCAGCTCTACTGTGATTATAATTTTACCTGTGGTTACCAAAAATACTATGGTACTCTTGAGGGCTAAACTCAAAACATCCACAAACGCATATTAAAAATCTACGCATACTTTGAAGCACTACAAACCAAATAAAATAGAACAGTACTTATCTGTTATAAGAAAAGGATTGGTAGTATCTCAGTACTCGGTACCTTCATTTTCAGATCCATAAACAATCCATAGAAGACATAAATTAATATAATGACTGATCTTTTCTTATCTTTAAAGCATATATTTTTTTAAGATATTTATTTTAGCTACGGTTAAATAATTCAAAAACAAGCTTCTCAGCATCATAACTATATACGCTAGTCTTCATTTCTAGGAGACGAATAGAATTCTTTAAAAGTTCCTGCATTTTTCAGGCCAACATTAAATTTAATTTGAATAAAATCATTTCAACCACCACCAGACGAAGACGCCGCGGCGAATCGCGCGAAATTCATAATTATTATCGGCACCAGTCAGACACTGCGGAATATTCCACATTTTTCTCGGCACTCGACTTCTCGACCTCACATTTAACCCGAATTCCAGCAAACTGCATAATTTCGCCACTAATGAGAAGAGAGTCGGCGTCGTCTAATTAGCGAAGTCGGTAAGACGCCCACTAAATAGAGGTTGGAAGAAGGGTGAGGCGAGGTGAGGCGAGGTGAGGCCGGGTGAGGCGGGGTGCGCCGAAGAGCGTGGCTCACCTAATGAAGTGTTTCGCTTTGACACGCGTGTTCGTTAGCAGACCACTTCAGCGATCGCGACGAGTTGTGTTCAGATGACAGCTTCCTCAAATTTACCACTTAAGTGGCGTGCAATGGCGCTGCACTTGTTAACTAGTCTGCAGTTACTTATCACTGTTTACTTAATATTTTTGTAGTTGCATATTTCTACAGTAATTTTATCAAAGATATAAATTACTGTAAAATAATCGAATATATAATCAAACATTGAAAAAGCACAAATTTTTAATGACATGGATAAGGATCGTGTGCTTTCTAGACTATACTTTGAGGTATTCGAGGTCGACTTGACATTTCAAACATCTAGTTTTCGTCTAGTCCAACAATTGTCTCTGACGTGACTTCACTACAACTTTTAGTGAGTGCGGTACTAATTTGATACAGGAGTTTAATTGACGTATGTATTATAAAGACGTCGAAATTTGGCATTTGATCCTAATGATGAATATATGGTCCAGTATATGAAAAATGCCAAGACTCTATAAAAGCATTTTTCCAAGACTCTACAAAAGGGTTCCGTAGCTAAATGGCAAAAATCGCAACCCTTATAAATTCGTCATGTCTGTCTGTCTGTCCGTATGTCACATTCATTTTATTCGGATACTATTACGACTACAGCGTTGAAAATTGGTAGGTAAATGTATTCTGTAAACCGCTTTTCAAATTATGTACAAAAATAAAAAAAATATATTAAATTTAGGGGGGGCTCCCCATACATGGAACTGTTCTCAAAAAAAAATCATCTTACCTACACGTGTGGGGTGTGTATAGAAAGGTCTTCAAAATGACATTGAGGTTAAAACCATTTTTCCAAAGTCGATTGTTTGAGAGATAAGCCCTTTCAAAGTGGTAAAACGTGTGTCCCCCTAACTTTTAAACTAAGAGAGTGAAAAATCTGGATAAAACATATGTTGTACACGTCAAGGAAAACTTTCAACGAAAATTGCTTCGAACAAGATACGGTTGACAGTTTTTGAGATATACCACTTTTACAAAAACCGAATAACATAACTTTGTAATTCATACAAACACTAAAAAAAACAAACTTATGTTGGTAGTTGAAAAACTGTTCAACTTTATTTAATGATAAAGCACACTTCGCCTGCGAATCCGACTCGCACTTGGCCGCATTTTCGTTATTTATAATATTATGTTTATTACGTGAAAGTAAGAAATACTTTTAATGGTATAATGTTATTTATATTATATGATCCCAGTTGAATTACCATGGTAAGTTTTTCTTCCGCCCATACCCAGTTGTGGGACCATGCTGGAAAATGAAAAGAGGTTGCAATCAGGTCATACAACACTAATATCTTAATTAAAATAAGTTATCTTTTTCGTACCACGCAATCTGTTCATATAACGGTTTATTAAGATATAACAGGAATCTATGTCCCTGATAAAAATAGGACATAATGTCCAATTGAAGACAAGTGGTCATTGGACATTGGCCACCAACCCTACATGTAACATAAGAAGAAACATACTGACGACCCGCGTGAATTAGTGTCATCGTGTGATGTGGTAAGGGAGACAAAGGCAAATACGCATTTATCATTAGATATTAAATGCACTTCAACCCTTCAACTTAGATCGCATTGTTAACTTTATTTGAGGTTGATTACACTCTTTTTTAAATATGGAAGTGGCAAACGAGCATGCAGTCCATCTGATGGTAAGTGGCCACTGCCGCCCATAGCTTTTTTTTACTTTGTCTCCCATGGACATCTGTATTCCACTCCAGACAAGATCAAACTCTTACGTGTAGGTTAGGCATAAATGCGATGCTACTCCTGGGGACTAAATTTTAATACCTGTCTGGTCGGAGGAGTGTGATAAAGGAGATATACTTATCCAATATCTCCCTTATCACACCCTTCAGACCAGAACACAGCAGCGCGCAACACTGCGGTTATTAGGCTGAAATAGACGTGGTGGAATGGACTTAAGAAGAATGGAAGAGATAAATACATTTATCTCCTCCATTCTTCTTAAGGTTTTACTGGAAATGAATTAATATTAACTAGGATTTCCAATAAGATGGTGATATAAAAGAAAAAAAATAATTATACTAAAACCAAATTTTATTTAATATTTGTTTCACTGTACTATATAAAATTTTGTCTGGGTGTCAGTATTTTCTCCAGACTCTGTCTTTATTGCTTTCTGAGTATCCTATGCAATGCTATGAATACAAGCTGCAACCGCAATAACGTTTTCTAATAAGAAAAACCTCGCGATAGCGTTTAAACTGACTAAGCAATATCACAATACTTTTCATTTCGTTGTGATATACATTTTTGGTAACTAAATGATAAGTACAAAATGTAATTTGTGTACGATACAAATAAAAATTCAATAAATAATATTAATTATTTACTATTGTAAATTAAAAAGGAAAATCGCAGTTTATTATATGAAATGGTAATCGCGTTTTGTGGTGATTTCTGTAAAGTTTATGTCATAGTTATAGACAATTTCTACATCATACTATGATAACTTAGAATACTCACTGACTGACAGATAAAGCACAGGCTTAACAGCTAAGTTTGTTTAGACCTAGACGAAATTTTGCACGAGGGAAACCTTATATAAACCACATTTAAATGGGAACTGAGAAACGATTTCTAAAGATTCATCCCATAAAGAGTCTAAATAAGAAACGAACGCATGGATATTTGTACTGCAATACACCCTGTATGTATGCAATACACCCTATTGCAGTAAAAAAATAGAGTTGAGTTACAAAATGCTATCAGAAATCAAGACCCCTAATTATAACTTTTAATTGATATTTAACAATTAATACGAGTAATAAATAAAAGAACATGATCTCAGATACACACAAACCATAACTGCTTGTGATATTAATATTTAGTCTATTACAGAAAGCTACAAACTCAGTCTAATACTTAATTGCGTCCTATGTCTGCTACACAATGGTACGCGTAATCAGGCCGTGAGCGGCCAACAATATACCTGCAGTGGAAACCAGGGCTGTCACTGAAATCTAAAGCGCTCTAAGTTTTTAACATTCATATTTACTCTACATAACTATAAAATAATATATGCTCAGTATATAAGTTATTGCGTGCTTAAAGAATTTATTGAAATTTACTTACAACTGAGACCAGGAACGCGAATGCCAAGTTAAAGTACAATTTACATTTATTTTAATACTTATTTTTTTACGCTATTGTCCATTTCTTCGATTTTGTCCCTTAGTCACCTCTTGCGACATCCACAGGAAGAAAGGGTTGTGATATTCAAGACCGATACACGGCACGTATATGTTTACATTTATTTATTTATTCATTCTTTAACACATATGTAACTAGAAATGTTATTCGAAATATAAATATAATCTTAGACATTTATGATAAAATCGTTTATTCGTAATGATTAAAAAGAAACATAAATGTGAGTGCAATTTACACACGGCAGAAATAAAACTTGATAATTATTATTACGCATATACCAAACATGAATTCTTACACAAGCTACGAAGTAAAATCGTTAGCGTGCGCCATCTAGTTGTAACACCGCATGTAGTAACGCATTCTCATTTCATCACGTTTCACAGCAACTCTAAAGAAGTATTAGGTACTGAAAAAATATATATGTTTTTACTTAACAAGTAGCAACCCTATCTGCTCCCTAGCAGGTCGCATAATCCAACTATTCAATTTTCAGCCCAAACGATTGTCCGTATCTTAAGTTTTTTCATATTACCCCCTCAATGATCCAGTACAAGCGGTTATTACTTCAGAATATCGCTGATATTCGCTAGTCCTTGGCTAGATACGTTGTTACTCAAAATTGAACCTTACGGATGAATGTAATATATGACTTTTTACTCTTTTTCAAGTGGCAAAGCAAAGGCGTTCTCCTGGGATTCGAACTCGAACCAACTGCTTTTACTAACCTATCACGATTTGGCACACTTAAAAATAGGTTCAAGTAACGATTAACTTAATTACTAACTTGTGAGTTAACCTGATATTGGGTTTTTTATTTTAATTCCACTATTCCATTTTCCACCACACGGAATTTAATGTCATGCATAAAATATTAAATTTTGTTCAATTATTGGTTCGGTCTGACAAGCAATGTTCGAGTTCGATCCCCGCCCAGACAGATATTTCATTCAATAATTTAGATTTCTATTCCAGGTTTCCATGTCATATTTCATGGCACTATAAAAAAGTAAATTCCTAGGATGGATCTATTGATGTAGAAAGCATTATTTGTAAGCGCTAATATTTTCCGAACCCATTATTGTATTTTTCTAATACAAAATTGGAAGCCTCTTTGTAAAACGATCTAGGAATTGACAGAACAGTACAGCTTTACTAACAAATACCTAACTATCAAACAAATGCAATAACCACGAAACCTACAAGCATACAAGATATATATGTACACGTCCCTTTAGTACTTAGTTATTAAACAAAACCTAGGACCCCTAAGTAACAAAAACAGTTCCGTTGACCCAAATTAAAATAACGAAAAACGGTAAGGTCGCGCTTCCGTTGCGCGTTTACGCTGAATTCTCCACTCGTGAGTTAAACATCGCCAACTTTCCTAATTGTAGCGAGATTTACGCCGAGGGAGTTGAATCTCGGCAGAGGAAAAACGCAATTATCCTTTCTGTTTTACGGAGGTGAGGAAGCATATTAAAAAACTTGAAAGCGTTGTCAGCCCTCGAGAGTGGAGCAGACACTGATGGCTATTAATTAGAAGGGTTGGATGAAGATATTTCATTATTTCTTCGTCGCCCGAGTTTTTCCTTTTCCTTTTTTGGGACAGACATATTAACTTTTTTTAGCCTAACAGAAGAAAGTTTCGAATGGAAAAAGTCGCAATTCATCTCGTGCGAGAACAATTTCTTCACAATGTTTTTATAATAATCTCAAATGTTCGCTTTCAAGCGATTTAAAGTGTATGTCAGGGCAAAAATTTGAGTGAAAACACACGTATTTATTTAGAAATACGTGGTAATGGTTTTTTTTAAAAAGATGTAAGAAAGTTTCATAAAAGTATGGAAACTTATACATTTTCGTTCGTCGCTAAAGAACATGATAAATTATTTGTATGTACAGAAATAAAAAAATAAAACATAAAATCAACCACCAAATTTTTCACCAAGTTATATCCTAAGATCTTTCAAAGAATGATAAGACACAAAAAACCATTAACGTGAAATATATATGATAGCCATAAGCGAAGTATATACGAAAGGGACCCCATTAAGCAGTCGCCATAACGGAACGTAATAACACTGAAACACGCACTTATCGAGCAATCTCATATAATCAAACTGTGCAGTTTGTTAACAAGGTGCTAACTCTAGAATTTATGTAAACTGTTTTGCGCGTACCACTTATCTGAGATTAAAATCTGGCTGTACTGAGGCACCAGTAGGCGCCGACAATCACTCCTCAGGGAGCTTGCTTTATTTTGTGGGATCTTATCTCCACTTTACATATCTGCATATTCATTATATGATCAATCAAGCTGTTATTTAGGATGATTATGTCTTAAAATATCATTTAGAAATATAATATATATAAATACGGGATCTAATCCGTGTGAACATCTCTAGAAATAGGTATATTCATATCTGTTACGTATAAGGCATATAGAAGTTTGTCATCCCATACGATATCGTTCAAATGTAACTTTCGAGTATTATTGTTGTCAATAATTTAGTATCATTTAACAATAAAAATTAACGATATTTCTACACATATGAGACTTTATTAATTTCATGAAATTGTGTTGAGTACTTAGTCTACTTCTTAAGTTGACACAATCGATTAATACGTATTTTAATCTGAAATAGATATAAATGTGCATATCATAATAATAGTTATTAATTATATATTGTATGAGAATTTTATATATTGACTTAGATTTTAACACGATTCAAGCATAATCGCACGGAAATATATGAAAAACTATTCCAGAGAATATTCTATGGGGCTTGTTTTAACGGGTATGAATAGTTCTTTCTACTTTTTACAATCGTAAAAATAGGAGAAACGCTCGTTTCCTACGCAGACACCGCGCCGATGTAGAGTCAATGATCCGATTGTCGGGCGATACCCTTCAATAATTCACCTGCCTGCCCACCCACTAGAGGGCACCACAAAAGATCTTTGTTTCACATTCCATTCACAAACTGCATCATTGATTGTTTTAAACAGACTCCACGTCGCCGACTTCGAAGCGTTTCAAACGTGGATTTTTCTGTGTATTGTTGCGAAAATCACGTTTGCGACGGACCTCTATCAATCAGGGCGCAGGACCCCCGGGGGTTGTTTCCGACCAGGTGTCCTTTTTGGTATTTGCGCCGAAAAACTGCGCTTTAAGTTGGATTTAGAAAAAATGTGCATTGTGTGTTTCTGGGTAGTGCGACGTTTGCGAACAGCCGGCAGCCAGGTAGGCGGAGTCTCCAAGCGAGCATAGATTTATTTCAAATATAAATTACGCCTAAATTTATTGGCGTTTAGGAATTTTGTCGTCGTACTAAACCAGCAGCAGCATCCTGTTATTACTCTATAATCGCCATGTATTTTCCACACATATAATCTGGTTTGACATAAAGTTTAATGTTATTATTTGCCACGAAATAATAATAGCCTAATCATTCTTTTTTATCAATTTAATATATTTGTTATTTTGATACTTATTTACATGTAGGTATGATAGGTACTTAATTTCATATAAATATCATTAACTCATTTCAGTCCTTATAAATGATGTACATATTTACATACTACGAACGAGGAAAGTTGATGCTTTATACTTATTAAACTTTTTCACATTCTATGTAATGAAATCTGGAAACGACCATACATTATTTGATGTCTCTAAATACTTAGTTGGAGCGACTCATATAACGTCTGTTGCTTTGCTTTGCAGAACGCAAAGCAAAGCAGTTAACATCACTTACGCATTTGGAGCCGAGGCATTCCAACTTGGACATATCTTCTTACATCAAGGGTTGACTGCAAAAGTCCATGGTCGGAAGTGGCCACGTATCAAATTGACTGCATGTTCGTTTGCTGCTTCAATATCACAAAAAAAACAACATGTCAAACTACCTAAAACTTTTCTAGGTTCAAACTCTTGAAACCTCTTTTATTTTTACTAAATCGTGCTTGTTAAGTAGATAAATAGATTAGCTCATTTACTTTTACATAACATTCATTTCACAGAAAGGATTCTAAGCACACTGAAAAAAACTTATGACGTAAATTACGACTTGTCGTAAAACATAAAATACGATGGGCATTCAAATGGCCAATTGTAAACCAATTGAAAATTGATGTAGACCATTCAGCGTCATTGATAATTTCGTCAAATCCACAATATTTTTACCCTTATTACCTAGAAAATAGAAACTTTTATTCCACAATTACGTATTTCGTAACTGGTAGGCAGGTACCTAAATTTACTTTTTTCATCCTTCATTGTAAGTATTCTATGAATCAGTGAATGAGTTTAAAATAAAACTGATTTAGAAGTAACTTTCTTATTTGTGCAACGGTTAAATTGGTTTTCGAATTGTGTTTTTCGAATGATAGCTTACTGCGCACTAATAATGCTAATATAACGTATAGTTTTGTCTTACACACACTTTCACCTACATAATATATTGGTTAGCACTTTACAGGATTTCTCACAATAGACATAAAAAACTGTTTTTTTTTTATGTAATGTTATAAATGTTTGTGAGGTTTTAGATATATGGTTTTATTACTCTTTCTTGGCGAAACTAATTGGATTTGGTTAAAATTTGGCACACATATAGTTTATGGCCTGAATTAACCATATGATACTTATACCGTAATACATGACCCAAGCGAGTGGAGCCGCGGGAAATAGCTAATATCTATCTATATATGGCTATTTTTATATCATTAATATGGGTGTATGTGTACGTGCTAATTGTTTATACATTAGATATATAACTGTATGTTTTTTTTTTCAAGTTGTACACCGTAATAATATTTGCCGTTATTTAGCATTAAGCCAAATTCGTATGTTTGGTGTATACTAAAGCTATATTCCCGGCTATTCAAGATTTTTTTGTTGTTATAATTTTGTTATCAAATGTACACTAACAGTAAAATAATAAAATATTTTTAAATTTTCACGCATAACAAAGTTCAGTACAAAGCATCCGTGATCCTATTGTTGTTATAATTTTGTTATCAAATGTACACTAACAGTAAAATAATAAAATATTTTTAAATCCTTTTTCCAATTACTTTGGAACAGGATAGTGTCTTTCAAACCAGAATCCAACTTATTCGGTAGTTATCTACTATATTACTTATGTACAGTATGGATATCCAACCTCCTTTTACCAAATGGAGTGTTATAAATGTCGATAGCTACCATAAAATCTTAACTACATGCCCGTCACTTCTACAGATATAACAAAAAATCCATAATAGAAAAATATTATACCTAACCTAAATCAATGCTTCAGAGATTTGCAACAATGGGATCCTTGGACGTCTTTGTGTTCGCCATTATCTTTAGCCACGTGGGACAGGTGGTGTGCGCACGCGCACAGCTGCTAACACGAAATCGCTTGCGCAAGATTTTAATCGTTTTTTTAAACATTTCTTAGGTATTCCGCGCCTGTCTAACGGATCCCCTCTGCCACCTGGACGGTTTTTTGTTCATAGTTCACAGTTAGTAATTTTCATCTGATAAATTTTATTAAGTCATCGGGTAAAGATCGATAGTTTGGTGATGCCATAAATTAATACCATGCTTTTCATATTAATGCGATGGTTATTTAATTTTATTTTTATGAATACGAGTTTTTTTATTTATTGCTTTGGTTTACAAATAATAATTTTGTTAGTCTAGTAATGTGATCAAAATATTTTTTAATTATTTTTATAAAGCTCGAGGAATGGAGTATTCACAACAATTTGCCATAAAACTAAGTACCAAATTAACTAAGTACAAACATAATAACATTTTAAACGCATCAAATGCATTATTTAACGAACACTTTCAAACAAACACTCACTTAGGGGCACTAGTCAAGTCAATCAGTGGAAAATGGGTTCTCCAAAATATCTACGTATTTCTAATACGGTATGAACTTGGCTTTCCACGCACGTTATAATCTCGCCAACAGCCATCGAACATGACGTATTCCACGGTTCAAGCTTTTGACGTGCTTCGATCAACTCAAGTGGCAAACGTGATACTTACATAAAAATTGGCATAGAGGTGGTAAAACCAATGGTAATGATTCTTGCCTTTTAACGGCAGTGTTAATGCTGCTGTGCACAGTTTTTATACGTGTGGTAAGACAGAAACACAAGGTTTTTCAACTTAGTCCTCAGGTCTTAAGCTCCATATCAAACGTCACATCAGATACCAATGGTATTTGGAGAAGTTCATAAACAGTAGATTGATTTAATAAGAAAAAAAAAAAACAATTTGAAAGTAGAGCTATTTGTGATTCAAGCGCCTTATTAAACTGGCACTGTGGATTACGGCTAGGGTTGGCAACCGTACTATAATATATAGTATTGTACTATATTTCGGGTTTGCGTAATATATATTGAATTAAAGTTTTCGTAATTATTGTTGTATAAATAACTCAAAAATACTATATTTTTAGTCAACTAACAAATAAATTCACCAGTTTTAAATCCAAAGTTTACGAACGCGTCTTTATATTATTTTTAATAAATGCATGTCAATTTTACTTCAAACAAGAAATATAAGAAGTATAGATTTAAAGAAGTGTATCTTTGTCTACATGTTATGTTTTTTCTATATGTTTTATATGTGTACTATATTTTATATCTTTTATAGCTTACTTTGGAAAATACTATATTTTGTCAACGAAATGTTGGTAACCCTAATTAATGCAGCAATCATATCAGATCTATAAAGAGTGTAGGAGTCAAGGTTGTAGTAAGGCAGATATACTTATCCAAGGCGTTCCAACTCTGCCCTTAGGGGTAACAATGCAGCTGTAGCCAACTTAAGGTAAATTGTCATATTATCTGGTGTTGAAATCAGATGTTAATGGATTTGCCACTGCCACTGGCAGTGCCACCCACTGATTGGTGAACTGCATGCTCCTTTGCCACTTCAATAAAAATGACATACCTACATTAGCATTCCGAATTAATTTCAATCAAACTCGGTTCAGTACTTTCCAAAACAACTTTATAGAGACAAATAGAATTTTTATTTGAAGATGAGTTAAAAACACTATTTTTATATTAAATGCAATCCCTTTTTCACGCTTCTATAGATTATACGTGCAGAATACATTTATTTTTTAATATTCGTCCTCACCTCTTTGCTCCTTACAGGGTGAGTATAAGTGGTTCCGTGGAAATATTTCAAATCAGCGTCTCCGTACAGGCAATAACGATTGACGTGACACGTGCCACGTGTGCCGACTGCCTAATGTCCCGCTGAAAACCCGAGCTTTTCACCCTATTTATTAGGTCTGTGTTTTACAAAAGGCTAGCGACGTGTCGAGTACGGCAATGTAGGGTATAGGTACGTACCATGTTACTTAGGTACGTCGCAATGCAGTACTTTCAAACGTTAGTCGAGAGACCATTGACTAATCGCTTAGGAGTATTGGTAAGGATGAAAGTAAAAATGAAATCTTCGCGTCTGTACAACGGATATATTTGCAATAATAGTTTAGATGATTAAGAATAAATAATAAAGGCAATTGCACGTCGAACGCGTAGTGTTTGACTGTGCTCTATTTTTGTATTTTTTTATAAACTTAATCAGACTAGTTGTCTGTGTATTTGAAACCACAACAAACCAAATGTACTAAAGTGAAATGTACTTGAAGTGGAATATATTATTTTATAGTCCATATCTTGAAGTAACATTTCATGTATATTCAATTAAAATTTTTATTCAAAAAAGTTATTACAATTCAGAATTAGTTATTTTATTTGAACGCGAACGAACTGCGATTCGCAGTACAATACATATGGGTTTCTCGCGCCGGTTTTTTATTGTAACCTTTCAAGGTGGTGGTATCTAGGTGACATTGAAAGAATTTTATACGACATATGCTTCAATTTAAATTGATCACAATTATTAAGAAACGGTTACAGGGGTGTCAGTGACCACTTAATGTCAGATTAACCGCGAGTTCGATTGCACTTCTATTTTTTTATTAAGTAAACAGCAGCATAATGCTAGTGCAATGAACTTCAAATTCTCAAATCGGGGGTCCAGGTTTAAATCCTAAGGTTATGATATTTCAAAACAATATAACGTAATACAAAATTAAATATCACACGCTTTACCCGAAAAGGAAAATAAAAAAGAAACCTAAATAGATGAAAAATTTAAAAAAAGTTTTGACCTGTACCTATGTGAAGTCTACTAACCGCACTTGGCAAGTAAAGAGAACTATGACCTAAGCCTTCTATTGCTAAGGGGAAACCCACGCTCAGTGGGACAGTAAAGGGTGACTATGATGATGATAATAAGCAAACATACAACTTATATTGCCTTCATATGCAACTTACTGCCCTATAAGTTGCCATGTTCGCAATTTTACCTGATAATTCAGATAAAATTACGACTCACCATGTCCAAATTAAATTGGAACTGACTTATATCGATCATAACCGCATTCTGCTCCTAGGCAGAATAATAAAACTCTTCAAAAATTGTATCTCTCATACCACATCTTTCATATCGAAATACAACCACACTACACTACTTCTTACTGCTGTTGTAAGTCAGAAACATCAAAGACTTCTACTGCCTTTAATACGAGCCTCCCTCTCGCTGCAAAACAAACATTACAGCGGCTAAAGACGACCACTGTTTCTTAGAAATAAAACGAAAATAAACATTTGGAAACCCTTTAAAAACATTTTTTTGCCTTTGTAAAATATTTTTTCAATACGTTTCTATCTTCGCTTTAACAGTATAGCAAGAATGAAAAGTCAAGTTACTCATCGAACTTTCGAGACATAATCAATGGTCAGGACATTATTTTTACGCATCGTATTAAAACGAAAAAATATTAAACCATTAAGCTCTGTAAATAGGCCGTTAGAATCTCATTAGTGGTTATTTGGGTAACACAAGTGAGTGTGGAATGCGCCGCACTATTCGAAGCGCGGTGGGATATTCGCGCGAATGCCGAAAAGCCGACCGGGCCCGTGACATATTGGAATGTGACTCCATTTATCCCACTTCCTATTGGAATCCGGAGTGATGCCAAATTGGAAATTGCGGTTCCTATTTTTGGCGCTATTGATAATGCCTTGTAACGCCGGCGTCGTATTACGGAAATAAATGTTTTGGTGTTTAATATTTTGAAATATATTCTTATTTGCTACAAGTTTGAAATACGCATTTATACAAAATTAAAACACATTTCAGTAAAGTAAACCGGTATTATACCTATTTCTCAATAATTCTTCTGGACTCTTAATAAATTTCAGATCCGTGTAGTCGTACCTAACCACTATTAGACTGTTAGTAGGTTAGACTACTCTAGTAAGTGCCTTCACAAATATTTCAATAGCAAGCTTTTATCAATACAAATATTCAAATAAATTTCCTTCTATCTCATACATGTTTTATGTGGTAACAACATAATACCTATATATATAGTATATAAATAAATGAGTGCTACATTCCTGTACGTACTTAGGTAGGTGTGGAATGCGCCGCACTATTCGAAGCGCGGTGGGATATTCTGAACGCGAATGCCGAAAAGCCGACCGGACTCGTGACATATTGGAATGTGACTCTATTTATCCCACTTCCTATTGGAATCCGGAGTGACGCCAAATTGGAAATTGCGGTTCCTATTTTTGACGTTAACGATAATGCCATTTTTGACTCCATTCTGATACCTATAGGTAGTTAATACCTTTTCTGATGATAAATGTATAATTGTTATGCCACATAAATTGAAATAAAATGAATATCATGTAAAGCCGATACTATTATAAACGCACAAATTTAATTTAACGTAAATTTTACTAACGATTATGTAACGTTCGAGCCATCATTATCATCCACCAATTATCATTTGAAACAGAAATAAAACCGTTTTCATAACTACTCGTAATATTTCAAAAGGGCTTACGACCGCTACAGTTACAATGGACTAAACGAATTTAGCACGGCTTGTCCGTCAAACGCGAGAATGCACGCATCGCACGTCAAAGCTCCCGGTCAACCCGCGCGTGCTATTAAATCACATTTTGACAAGCGTACCGTGAAAAATTAATCGAGTGTCGTCGAGTGAGCGGGTGAAAAAAACATGATGGCATTTCGCTTGGTCCCCGGGGCCACAAAGGTCAGGCGGGCAGCCGCTCGTGAAATGTCTCGCCCTCCGGACACCGCCAGCCTGGACTCAGGGGATTCCGACTATAAACAAAGCTTCAACGGATTGCTCTTTCAAGAACAGACTCTGATAAATAAGTCGCACGGACACTTTTAATCTAGGTCTTTTTACTTTTTTTAGCAATTAGTCAGCTTCACTCCAGCCATAGCCAATCTGACTGGGAACAGGTCTTAGAAGAAGAGGGGTTTAGGCCATTGTCTACCGCGAATTGGAATTGGTACTTAACACACCTTTCAGAACATTTTTAATGAACTCACAGATGTATAAGATTCGTCGCGTTATTGTCGACCGATGTATCAAGTGATAATTATTTCGATTATAACACGTAACTTGGACATGGATTGCATGCTGCTTCTCTAAATTCGTTCTGATATTTGTAACATACTTCAAGTTCTTTAATAATTTTACAGTTAAATCCTTCTACACAGTAGTAAAGCTGTACCTACAAAGGCATCAAGCCCATCCGGAAAATTGCACCTACCATCGGGATGAAACGTACAGATACGGAAAACTTTCATTTTATTGTACCTAGGGATTAAATCAATTTACAAAAGAGATCAATGTACCTACAGATTTCGTTCCAAATATTATCAATAATTGGGTTATTAATTCACCGCTCACCTATCATAATAAACAAGATTCTTTAATTATAAGGGTGGGTCCCCTTGATAGTAGTCATTAATTCACATCTAACACGGAATAATGCAATTAATCCCGCACAAACTGTTTTATAACGCACTCGTGAGAAATACGCACTTGTTGGTTAAAAAACAAGCGCGGGAGATATTAGTGGGATCCGCGGCGATCCATCACGAATGTCAGATTAATGTTGTGATGTATTACATTACACTGCGGACTGTTTGCATTTGTGTGTATCAGCTTACGTTGAAATACGATAAAATTTCTGATAATAGACACTTAAATAATGTTGTTTTCATTCAAAAAATAACGAAGCACGCTATCAGAGAGTTAAACTTTCAGGCTTCATCTGACCTCATCATCGAGTATAACATGTTAAAGTCGCTTGAGAATAAATTGATCTAAGTTAGAGATTTACGAATAGGTATTAATTTTACCTACACTATCCACAGCAGCATTGGTACCAAATAATTTTAATATCAATTTACACTTCCAAAGTTTAGTTAGACATCCAGAAAAAACAACTACCTATATTTAAAACAAACAAAGTAACGCTTAAAGTCTTCCAAATCATACTGACATTCGAAAGGCCATCTACTAAAGAATAAAACCCAAACAGGAAGGTACAGAAGTAATTTGGAAGCACGTATCAATTACAGAAAAGCATTATGTGAGTACAATCGACGTTCCCTGCGGCCGTGACGTCATTATTCCTCCGTAATCAGCATACTGTGGGCAGCGCATTCACGCTCCAACGAGTCAATAACAATATCTGACAGTAATAAGGAGAATCCTTTCGGTTTGAATGCTGTGTGGGGTAATTGGCATTAAAATTAGGAAGAAGTGGTAACCCCAAATAAAGGTAACAAGCGCTTATCGCCACATCGGTGCACTAAGCCTCCCTCCGCGGCTAATGAGTGTAGAACGCCCCAGGTATTGTTATATGGCTACTTGGAAACGATCTCTATAAGCATGGGGTATTGTTTTGGTCGTTTAATTATAATCAATACATCGTATATATAAGGGATTTCATTTGTCAAGACTCACATAATTGTAAAATTAATGGCTAAAAATATTTTCAAAATGAGTGATAGGCAATCATAGTTTTTATTTTTCTATTCTAGACATACTTATCTTAGGCGTCCCAACGTATTCCTCCGGGCTGGCACTTATTTATCTGGGATTAATCACAGCTATACATGGGCGCCATTGGACTACATGCTCCTCTGCTTTTTTTTATAGTATGGAAGTAGCAAACGAGCATGCAGCCAACCTGATGGTAAATGGCTGCTGCCGCCCATGGACATCTGTAATCAACCCTAGGCAAGATCAAAGTCTCACCTTAATTTAGCCACAGATGCGTTGCTACCCCTGAGGACTAAGATGGGTTGCCTCAGAAAAGTATGTCTCCCTTACCACACCCTTCACACCAGAACACAGCAGCGCTTAACACTGCTGTTATGAGGCAGAAATAGGTGTGGCGGTGGTGCTTCCGGAGTCGAACCATAAAGAATTCTACCACCTTCGTGCTTGTATGTATAATATGAAAAAAAAAGTATCGATCGGTTTTGGTAATAACTACGGAAAACAAAATATATAAAAACACTTTATATAGAAATGCAACGTTGTTTAAAAACATCAAGTCAAACTATACTTTAGATTTTTGTCGGTCATATAGTGAAGAGATTTTTCTTCACATATAATTTAAGACGTTTATTAAAAACAGACAATTATATATCTCTAACTATACTAAATACAGAGTAAAAAATTAATACAAGAAAATTCGTGTATTTAAAAACATATTTTTTGATTAATACGTTGCATAAAAATATTCTTATAATGGGTGATGGAGTTGAATCAGTCGCGTTATATGTACACCGTAACATGATAGTATAATGCCGTGCCCATCGAATTGACGTAATCGTTATAATTGCCGCTGTGGTGGATATTGGCCGCCTTCTGCGACTCACCTCGGAACTGAATGGTTTTGTTTTTCATACAAAGGATGTACAGACCAAGAGGGCACTGTTCTAGAGATATAAATAGATTATAGAATTCGGTAACTAAGAAACTATAGAAACGTTTATAGGAATAATAATGACGTGACCCATTTTGTTTTTGTCAATATAGTACCTTAGTGTAATATAATATTTTATTATTTGAATTGATTAATAGGAAGAGATTGTTTGATTTTCAATATAAGTTTCCTCTTAGTTTAATTATATTTTTATAATATCTCAAAATATAATCTTAATTAACGTTTTTATAACTTACTATTGTACTTATAGACCAGGGCCGAAGCCTATAAAAATGGTAAAAAATGAAAAAAAATTACAGTAGGATGAAACCCATTAGAAAAGGAGGGGAATATGATCAAAGTGAAAGGAAAAATAAATTACAGACGATCCGAGTTCGGGAAGTGGGAGGGGGTGAGTTTTTAAGGGTAGAAAATGGTTTATCTTGATTTCCGGCAAAACCACAA
>MOOZ01000237.1:844697-884121 GCA_002930495.1 Cecropterus lyciades | reverse complement strand
CGAATGTCACGCTGTCATTACGTGACGAAAAGACGAAACTTGTTGAACTCGTGTGACCATATTATCATTTATTGTATGAGTTGATTTATGCTATGCGAGTTGAAATTGTAAGTCAATACTTGTTTTAGCAAGTAATTGTAAGTAAATTTATTAAACATTTATTCTTCTTTTTTATTAAAGGCAAAAGTAGCACAGAATCCATTTCATAATTAGGTATTTATGGATGACTGTAGTCTATAAAATTCAGTAATTAAATAGGGTTATTGACCTACCTAATATCTAAAATCGATCATAAATGCATTATCACTCCCGAGTTGTTGTTGGTGTTGTGAGTAGTTGCCTTATATTTAAGTCACTTAAGGTGACCACCTTTTTGTTTTGAAACGAGGGGGAAACCTTCAAAATGCACCCGACGCCGTGGGAGCAACGCCGGGTTATGTGGAATTTTTACCGCACTAAAACCCCCCCGGTGGCCGTCTTCAGCACTGCGTGCATGATTCCGTGACTACGACGGCATGCAACCAAACATGCCGCCCGCAACCCCTCGACAGCTCTCGTATTTTCCGCGGAACTAGATGATACCGAAGAATTTGCATATATCTTTTAAAAGGTTATAATTACAATAAATGAATCCCAGGGACAAACTTTCTCGATGGTTGGCATCGACTGAAGAAAAAAGTGTTTTTCTCATGGCCATATGGCCTTTTATACATCGTCCTTTCTCGAGTAGGATCACATGAAAATCAATAAGTTTTATTGCCACCTACAATTACTACTGTTAACATAGTCTACAGTGATGCATTTTCATAAATAAAGTATACATAAAATGTAAGATAAATAATGTAAAAAATAACTAAAATAAGACTGCAATGTAACTCTTTGCTTTTTAAATTTTGAATATCGAAATAATTCCAGTCATGGAAGTTTTAAGTAGCATATTTTAAGAAATAATTTTAAGGGGGGCGGATGATAAAATTCTGAAACAGCAGGACCTTTCATGTCGAGTTTTGGACTTATATATGGTGGGGGGGAGCATAAACTCAATTCACCAAATCATTCACGTTATTAGGTATTTTTAGCGCGGGTGAAACTGCGAGGATCTGCTAGTATAATATATTAATATCTAATATTATATAGCTGAAGAGTTTGTTTGGCTGGTTAAACGCGCTATCTTAGAACTCGAATTGAAAAAATAATATTGTGTTGAATACTCTGTTTGCGTGTGTTTTTGGCATAGTTAGTATCTTATATTACAATTAATTTAGAAATGTTATTATTATGAATGTTATTAATTTGCTCAAAATAAGTTGAACGGATTTGCATGATAATATGCCCACAATAGTTAATAGTAAGACTCCATAAGATTGACTGACAGTAAGTACAGTGAAAGTACCTAGAATAAAAAAAACACCATAGTGAAATCGGTAAACCATTCGTTCATATACGAATATCGCTTAAAATAAATAACAAGCATTTTGGTAACAAATTATACGCAACTATTTACAGTTAGTTACAGCCGCATCATTATAAGCACATGAACTTAATAAGTACCTAAGTACTTATGTTTCCTATTTGCCTTTTTCTACAACGTATTCTCATGACACGACCCAATAAAATGTCGTCGACATATCGACGTCATGCAACACTGCCAGCGAATGTCACGTCGTCCCGTTGTCAGCATGTCACGCGTCGGAACGACACTTCGGTTGGAGTGAAACTTATCACTCATTAAAATGTGCAACATTCGATATGGTTACATTTAACGTCAGTACCTTTTATGGCACAACTCCTTTTGTTTTATTCGTTTAGACAATTAAATGTAAGAATAGACTTTAAGTTTGTAGACGGTATGACGAGTTTAACCAGGAGTTAATAGTTTTGAAATTAAGTTTAAGAAGTTAAAACTATAGTGTAAAAAATGTTAAATCACATGATAATTATATTGCGCTTGTAGTGTAATAGGTGATTTTTTAATTAGTCCGTAATTTTCCAATTTGTGATTGGCTGATTGCACAGTTTCATTGATATCCATACTGATATTAATACCAATTTTCTAAAAAATAACTTTACAAAAATTCAAATTTAGCATTAAGTACATAAACTTCAAATAGGTACTGTACACGTCTCTATACTAACATATCTCCACATACAAATACACATACTCCACATAACAGAAAACTTTTTAATTATAAAACCATTAAAACTAAAGAACGCAAAAAACGATATAAAAATCTGATAGATGCGCTCAAATCAAAATTCAGTTGCATATAAGAATGGGATTAGGTACATACACATGTCATTTAAGGTTACGTTCACACTATCAGAGATAAGCGAGAAGCGGAAACAATTTTATAGCTCCGCTCAACTCCAACTAATTTTTCCAATTGATTTTATTCCTTCTTTCTTTTCTTTCAATTTATTAACACACAAATTCGTATTCGAAAACAAAAATTACTTGGAACACCTAAATCTAGCGTGAAGCAGTTCTTACTTTTCAGCGAAAGGGTGTAGATGGTGGCTGACTTACATTTGCGGCGACCTTTGTCCTCAAGAATAGCAATGCATAATGCTCGTAATCGAAATAATGTAGCTATAATCTGTTTCCCTGTTCTTTATGGAATGGGTTGTAACCCACTTCCGTCTACGAACATCTGTAGAGGACCATAGACAGAAGTGACCACTTACAATCACCATGCTAGTTTGCTACATCTATTAAAAGAAAAATATGGGTCCAGGGTGATGCACCTTGGTTAGAATAAAGATTCCAAAGTAAAAGGATGGAAGTTTCCAATTTAATTATAACCAAAATGATAAATACATTGTCATTCATAACATTGCACAATTGGAGGCTAAGATAATTATTAAGTTTATTATTAAAACACCCATAATAAAGCTCTATCCTAAATTAAAATAGCACAAATAGTGACTGGAATCAATTCCCGAGCATTTTTACTTATCTATCTATCTGTCAGCCTTTGAAAGTCCTCTGCTGGACATAGACCTCCCCTAATTGTTTTAATTTTTTGGAAATAATTATAGCCACATTGCAAGTACCACGTCCAACGTAACTAATTCTAATTCTATCTCATAAATACACTAAGTACAACCTCAATTCCAAGATATTTTTATAAAAAAATACATTTACAGAAACAAGTAGGTAAATCCAACGCATCAACAACAAATAATATTAACAAAACGACTAAGACCGAAACCGCTAAGCTTATGAACATAACAAAGACCTTTGCACGAGCCTGAACCAATGACCTCTAACTGTTTCCTACATCTATTTTAGAATCTATGCTATAAGTACCTACTGCGTGTAAGTTAGTTTTTTATTCCTTTGTTAAAACTTGTTTGTAACGAATACAGTCACGAGCATTCGCTAGTATTAATTTACAGTAAAAGTAGTAATGTCAAGTGGTTTAAGCTAACTTCCATTGGACGTCTGAGGTTCGAATCCCAGGCACCTTTAGTTTGAAATTATTTCCGTTTTGGAAATTAACTATCATTTGCTTTTACATTGTCATTTGGATGTAGCAAACGAGCATGCAGTCTACCTGATGGTAAGTGGACACTTCCACCCATGGATATTTGTAATCAGCCCTAGATGAGAACAGAGTTTTACATGAGATTAGCCACACATGCATAGCAATGCATCTGTGGCTAATCTAGGTGTAGCAACCCTGATGACTAACTGGCCACACCTCGCATAAAAGTGTTTGCCATACCAAACCCTTTAAACCACAACACCCAACGCATAACACTACTTTTACTAGGCAGAAATACCACAAAGAGTTCTACCATCATTAATGCATTGTTAAAAAGAAAGGTATAAATAGAGAACAAGTGCAATGGACTTACAGATTAAAATCTGATCTCGAAAAATATAACTATACTATACCTATTAAGAACTTACCAAATAAGGTTTATTAACTAAACATAGCATGTTTATGTACGAGTCAATATAACGTTGACAAAATGCATTGCACCAATATTTCAAAGGAATCGAACCCGCACTTAGGCACACGAATAAACTCTACGCTCTGCATTTAACAGTTACAATTAGAGTGAGCTCTATCAATTGTAGAGTAATATAAAATTGTAATAATGCTTTCAATACGCGTAGGTCTAGCACTAGGATCTCCTGTATCATAGACATAGCCCTAACAAGAATCTGAATTCATAATGTAAATGTCTGGCCGAACATCGACTTTGGTATTCTATACTCTGAAGTCGTATACTATACTTACCATTATAAATTTATGCGTAAGGCTATAGGCTGTTATAGTCTTTACTTTTCTCTTAATTAACTAATAAAACTATTCGTTATCAGTTAAAGAGTATTTGTACTCTGTAGTCAATTTGTTATAAATTTATTTAAACGAAAATAAACTAAATAAAACAGATAAACTAAATTAAACAGATTGTTTCACTATTTAAGTAGACGTATACTTTATGTATATAAACAAACATTTATGGCGTAGGTGCCTTTATACTTTGAGTACTTACTGTACCTAAGTACTAGGATTTTGGGTTCAATGAACGAATGACAGTAGGAATATGTTTGTTCGCTATTACTGAAAAACAAGTGTGCCTAATAAACTATTTTGCTGGGAAATTAACCATTAAAAGTTTAGAATGTGTGTGTCGATGACGCATTATTCACTAACAGGTTAATTAAAACTGACCTTATAAGAGCTTTAGCAATTTTATTGAACAAGTATCAAAAAACGTTGTTAAAAAAACGAATAAATGAGTTTCCGCGTATCAACGTGTAAATCTTTGAGTGTGATAGGTACGTATGAGGCCATTGATCGGCCTAATCTCGGCAGGTAATTGTTCCTTATTAGTTTATAAAAGCGGAGAACCCAAACAAGTCGGTACGGCGCCGCAACCGCCCTTGAACTGAGGATCGGAGGCCCTCGCGGAGGCTGCGACGCGGCGAGGGCGGGGCCGGCCCGGCCAATCAGCGCCCCTTCACATTTTTCAGCCCCCGCCCGCATCGCCGGACGCTGCCCAAAAACAAAAGGATCAAAGTCGGCGAAACCTATCTCTTTCTTTGTGAGGGCAGCAAACGGGATTCGATGAGAGGATAGATACAGAGTGTCGCGCGCGCGCGAATCGATAAGCCCGCCCCCCGCGCGCCGCCGCCCCGCACCCGCCGGCCATTTGCACGGATGTTTACTATTATTATTTTATTGAACGGACGCTCCAAGTAGCGAAATAAGAATATTTACAAATCACCAAAACGTAATCCGACCAATTACCTCCGAGTAGACAGCGGACGGCGCTTCGAGAGGGCTTACGGACTCAACGCGGCCGCAGCAATACGGCGCTCACCGTCTTCTTTTTGTTGTTTGCCCATTTATACTTACAGAAATAACTCTAGTTGTTTTCACATATTACCTACTATCTTACAATATACTAATCGGTACCTACATAATACGTTTTACTGTTTAACAATTCAACAATTACTTGAAAGCTTTTTGTTCTAATTTCTAATAGACAATTCATAAATGGATAGTTAAGGTTATAAGTAAATACTTACTACCTACCTACTTTCCTAAGTAACAGGTAAGTAAGGTAGTAAAGTAAACGTAATGAAAACAATGTTATTAGGTGATATAGATACCTTATAATGAAATTTGCCTACATTGCATTTTATTGAGATTTAAATAATAAATTAAGTTCATACGTGGCTGGCATTGGATACCTATGTATATATTTCTCTGCCTTGTATGCTTCTGTGTGACTTGTGCGCTACTTTTCTGCTGCTTCTGTATTCCATAAAAATCAAGCCGACAAGATTAAAGTTATCCATATACCTATAGGTACCTCAGTGACACCCAGTCACAACAAATAATTTTTACATTGGCCACTGATACGTTACTAGTCTACGTCTAGTCTAGTTTCTCTCTAAACTCGATCTAACTTAATCTTCTAGACTAGCCTTAAGGACTAAGTTAGAATGCTTTATGTATCTTTTTATCAGATTAAAGTTACAAACGAGTATAGTCCACCTGATGGTAAGTGGTTACTGCCGCCCATGGACGTCTGTAAGCAATTTAATGTAGAACAGGATATCTATCTGAAGTCATGTAGAGTCAGTACTTACCATTTGTTTTGATCTAATTTGCAAGTAGTTAGGTCAGGTATATAGCATATTGTATTTTCCTTACAAACTTGATGCTACGTTTGAAGTGTTAAATTTGGCTTCAACAAGATAAAGTACCTACTCATAGATGCATAGATATACGTAGAATAAGGTTAGATTTTTTTATCTATGAACTAAAAGTATTTTCATAAAATCTAGGTATTCGCTAGCACTCACCTGCTATTTAGTGCTTTAGTAAGATTTTAATACCTACCTACCTACCACGCAGCTTTTAGGTAGGTACCTCGTCGATATAGGTCGTTATTTTTTCGTAAATAGATAATTGAAAATCAATGAGGATTATATACATATGTCTAAAAACATGGCATATTTTTTTATTAGAATCAATAGGAATATGCATACCTTCCTACAAACAATGATAGATTCCCATCGCGAATAACGTTTAAAAGTTTTGGAGTGCAACATTCAAACGTTTTAGATCTCTACTTATAACCGCATTACTGTGTTCCATTTAGTTACATGACAGTGAGATGGAAAAAAGTTTTGAGATTATTAAAAGCTTATTATAAATAATATGGTATGGGCGAGGAAACATACTTATTCCACGCGTTCCAACCTAGTCCTCAGGGGCCTGCATTTGTGGCTAATCTCAAGTAAGACTGTGATCTTACCTGGGGTTGATTACAGATGTCCATGGGCGGCAGAGGCTACACACCATTAGGCTCGTTTGCTGCTTATATTTTTGTAATATTGAGCCCTTATCTATTAAATTATAGTAACGTAACCTAATGAAGTATATATGTACAATTGGCAGTAATGACTTCGGCGTTACCCAATACTGCCCTTCTTCCACTACTATATTAGGGTAGGACCTAATGCCCTTAAGCATTTGACGAAAATGCAAGGACTGGCTAAGTGCGATTTGGTCGGCATTACCTGTGTTTGATTATGTTAGTTACCTATCTAAGCTGATCTCGTTATTAAATATTCAACTCGTCACTGGCCGTTGTAACTGACACTCAAATTATGACTGAAATAAATCCAGAACTTAGAAAGACTTGGAGGTTTTCGTCTACCGTTAGAAATAAGTACCTACCCATTATCCTATCCTAAAAGAAACTACTAATACTATCCCACATATCTACCAAAGACCGAACTCATAAGTATCGGTAGCCACAGTAGACCTTTGCTTCTTAGCTTCGAGATTGGATAATCAGCATGGCAGGAGGAGAAAGCAAGCAGAAAAGGACAGTTGGGGGACAGCCCTCTTCGCTTAGCATCGGCAAGAAATATTCTTTAAATTGGAGGACCGTTTTTTCGATAAATTTCAGTCAAATTTATTCCGGATTCTCCGCCCGTAGCATATCTACCTAATATGACAAAAAAATCTTGCCTTCACATGGTAAGCAAATAGTTAAAAATATAAAGTACGTACCTAGCTCTGCTTAGACATTCATTTAATACACATATCAAAATAGTAAGGATTCTATTAAGAAAATGTTTTCGACAACCAACTTTGTGTGTTTTTGTGCTTTGTCGTGGGTGCCATGGACACACAAAGACGAATACACAAACGTCCAGATACAGAACAGAAATCTAAACTCAACTTTCAGATGTCTATCTGGTCAGGGATCGAACCCGGACCCACTGCATGTCAGACTGGTATGGTGACCGCTCCCCACCACATGGGTCTTCAAATTATACTTTATATAATGTTAATTAGTACATAGTTACAACCTTATCCCAAGTGGGCATCTAGATACAACCTCAATGCTGTTTCTAGAGTTCCATTACATACCTACATCCCTGGTGACAAGTGAGATGAGGTGAGGTGAGATGCTTGCCAAGTGGGCAATAATTAACTGGCTAATAAACTTGTACCTACAATAGTTCAATCAAACATGAAAATAGAATTTTACATTAGTTACTGCCACAATATCAAATAGCAAATAATATTTTGCTCTAGCGAACTGCAACGATTAACAAATTTTAACTCAACCACTTTCTGCTCCCAAAAAATAATGTTTATTATTATCTGACTTTAGCAACATAAGTACCTATTAAATATACAAACGCACTGCTCGCACTGCACTGCACTGTAGTAGAGACTTACGATACGCTGGACTTACTATTCACTATACTACTAACTTACATGGGTCCTGCGTATCTATAACCTACCTACCTATCTTAGGTAGGTAGGATATAGATACGCAGGACTCATGTAAGTTTAACTTTCAACGCTTTTCAGTTTTTATGTACTTAATTTAAAAATATTAACTAAATGTTCATTATAAAGTGATATTTAATACAATATCTATCTATTTATACTAACAAAACAAATATGTACATATATGTAAGTGTGTATACATATTTCTCAAACTGGGCGATAACGCCCCCTTGTGGACTTTAGAGGCTCACTGCCCACAAAATGTTAACCTACCTACCCATTATCATAGATACAGCCTGTCTGTAAAAATGTCCCTCAAATTTTGGAGTGCACTAAAAGTAATCATTTTTTTAAAGTAGACTGTATTACAAATAATTTTGAGATACATCTGATATAGACTAAAAGATTCCAATAATAACGCCATTTAAAGAATATATCGATGCAACGCCATCTATTCGTATTTTTAGTAAACGACAACACGGCTGGGAGGAAGAGCGACGATACTGCCATCTAGTAAAGCATAAATAAACTTTCTTCATTTCGGTCTGCGCAGTTAGTTCGTGTCGGTTACATAGATGGCGTTGTAATGCGAGTCAAATGTAGGAAGTTTAAGAAGATTTTTATGATATATAAACATATATTACGCAATTATTTCTTAATAATAAGTGAATAAAATGCTTAAAATATTTTCAAATTTATAATATCACCAACCTAATACTTATTTTAATGCTTTTCTTTGTTTACTGCGCAATAGCTATGCTAAACAACTTCCGTTTGCCGCTCGACGACATCACGCACACGCAAACTCGGGACATGTAGCCAACTTCACTTTGTAAATGTTCGATCTCTTTCAACTACGTCGAGGCTTGGTACTATTTGGGATTACGCTTTTCGGTAATTATTGTTTTACTCATTGAAATACCGTGTTGTTACAATTTGTGATACCTAATCTAGTCAGAGGTGAGTGGCGAATCGATTGAGAGTATCGCGAGTGTATAAAATTGGCGCGTTAGTTTCTGTCAACATAGCTAATAAGTGTTCGCACGGAGTGGCGTTTATGCACGTGTAATTACAATATAGACGTGATTTTTCGGTTGCAGATATGGCTTTAAGCGTTGCACTACCTCTATCCGGGTTGGAGACGGAGAATTTTAACTCGTTCAGCTCGTTCGGGCATATCATAGACATAGCGGGCCTCTCCCAGTCCCAAACGAGCCCGAGTCCGTCCGTCTCCAGTGAATCTAGCGGTATCGGCTCGCTAGGCTCGCTCAAATCGGAGTCTGTGAGCGACTCCTTGCCGTCTAGTCCTCAAACAACAGAGAAGGTGAGTAATTGCTTTAATTTTACATTATTTTGTTTGCGTACGTCCTGGCCTTGACCTCTCTATTTTCATAATATTCCGTAATGGCGAATGTCTTACGCTATCATATCAATGTTGTGCACAACTGACGTATGATAATGGAAAGATTTGGCGACCATAGGCTACGATTAGCAAGTGTTAGCACTTCGTTTGATATGTACGATTCCTATTAAATACGTAGTAGCACTCGTACATTATTTAATTTGCTTCGTTTCTTATAATCAGTTTGCAAATTCATAAATGTAAATAAATGTGATATTGATTTAGTGCGGTCCTGCCCACAGTTACAAATACGTATATATAATAATTATTTCTTTATAACACAAAGACATTTCTCATCTCATATTTCTATAGAAATCGCACTAGTGGATATTACTTTGACCTGAGTTTATTCGATTTCTCGACAATCCATAAACAGCATACCTATGTCCATTCTCAAAAATTGAATAATTGCAGTAGCTATGTAGCCACTATTAAGAATTATTTATATACAATTCATAACCTCATATGGAGCAACACAATAATATTATTGTTAGATAAAATTGTACTTGATAATTAATATATTGTCAATACAGTACATGGTAAATATTTTCAGAAATTGTTCGAACACGTAGTGCAACCACAGCCACGTCCAAAGGAAATCAAAGAAGTGAAGATCACATATGGTGGGCGTGACATCCTTAACTTGATGAGTAATCTCACAGAAGCTCGATGGAACTACCGTGCTACGGTGCTGCCGCCGAACAACCCAGCGCTGTTCTTCGCCAACCGCTCCCAGTATCACCGGCTGGGACCATATGGAACACGCACACAGTATGTAAAAGACAACTGCCGTTTCTGCGGCTTCACGTGGGTTGTGGCTGCCACAGAATGACTCGCCACAAAGTCAATCTAAACTCTGAACAAACGAACGTTGAGCGAGTATCACTGGGACACATCAGGGTGCATATCGACTAAAATTCTGTCACGTTGGTGCTCATATCACCATATAAACTCTTAAACCAGTGACTTTAGTTCCTTGTAACACTTTTGATAAATTTATGACGACCTGATGTTTTCTAGTGAAATGCCAGGGAATAACTATTTTCTATTTACACATTGTTTATTTATGCTTGTTTTTTGATTTTGAACAAATTTTTATTATTTGAGCTAAAGTCAGTGGTTGTGTGACATTTTCCTAATAATATATGTAGTTTTGGTAATCTCACTGCTGTGACCCAGTTTTACAGATGACTGTGGAATATGTATGCGGCTATCGTCCCGTGTATTCGTAGAGTTACATTTTAATCGTGACTTAATACTGTGATCTTAATTTAAACAAGGCAATTTTTTGACAAATTCTGTGAAACGCGTGACGATACAAATGACTTGGTTTTTTTTTGTTTATTAACTTATTTCATTGTGTGATAGATAAGTTAGGCTTAATTAATACTTTTAACGTGCATTGCCATAAGACTTCATAAGGTTACTCAAAATCGGCATTTCACAAAAAGGACTCATTACTTCCAATTCCAATGACATAATATAAATTATTTCTTCAAAGACAGAAAATTAATGTATTAAATAATTATGCTACATTTAGTTCCTCTTAGAAATGTTAATGTTTTGTTATCCAAAGAATCTATTTGTTTTAATTTGCATATTATATTATCTATAAATTGTTGAAGTATGCAATTTATATTGATTAGTATAAAATCGACTGGTTGAATATATTCGGCCAATGGATTTTGTGCCCAAATGACAAAGCAATATTTAAAATATAAACATTTACATATAATATCATTATGTGTTAGTATTTCCCACCATTACATGTAATTGTTGTTATTTAAATATTGTTTTATGATAATGTTAAGTCTGTAGAGATAATTTAGATATATTCCACAGTCATTTTCTATCAATAGAATTGTCATTGTTTAAACCAAAAGGCTGCTTCTCGGATGTTATATTATTTACGATTTTGACGAGATGGTGGCACGAATTTAAAGCCAAGCTGTAAGTTAATTTTAAGGTCTAATTATGATTGGTGGTTTTACCGTCCGAGCATAACGTAATAATAGTGATGACATATAATCTAAAGGATATGATCTTGATACATTGCCCAAAAACTAATTCCTATAAATTCAGTATAAAGCTTAAACTCATGTAATTATATGACGAGCCCATACAGAACATAGTCAACGTGGGTTATCAGTGCATATCATCACAAATTAAAGCAGTGATTAGATATTCTAAGGTATTAGTAGTTGTTACAGACAGTTTTAAAACGTTTGAGTCATTGATGTGTCCAGATGCTGGGCATCTAATGAAATTATAATAAGTGTCGTTGACAGACTGGCAATATCTCTATGTAAATGCATATATAAAGTGTAATATCCATGGTCTCTTTAACTTAGTCAAGATATTTAATAGTGTGAGTCTCTTCATGTAATGTAAGTCTAATGTATAACATACTAACTATAATGAATATTGATACTGTCCTTTTGTGCAACTTTAGTTCTGCTATGTTGTGATCAGCTTTAAATTGGAACTGGAGTATTTGTACACAATAATGTTGACATATTTCCCACAAAGTTATTTTTATAAAAAAATGTTGATATGAGACAATACAGTTGTAGTTATCAAAATTTCCTTTATACATACTAATATGAAATTCGCTTAAATGTTTGGCAAATTTTTTGGAAGGGACCAACATCCACACATTGATTTACTTTTCTTTTATCGTGTTCCTTTTTAGTAGCAGAACATCCATTGGAATTTTATCACAATCAATATTTGTGTTGCATTTTATCAACTGCTTTATCTTGAGTCATCACCGTATGTTTCTGTTTTCGTTTTTAAATATAATTAATCAATATACTGGGCTATGAACATAAGTCGTTACAAGTAGGTGAATATTTTACAAAATTTAATTTATATATTTATGATTCAGTGGGTCATGACTGAACATATAGCATGGATCTCAGAATGCAGCTGCAGTGATAAATTAATGTTAAAAGTGATCATTAATGCCTCAGTTTGTAAGACCTCTAAATGTATTTTTGATGTGTCACAAGTATATTTAGAGGCGGTTACATAAATAGTGTGCTATATTCTCAGTCACACGTACTCACGAAACGGTTGTTATGATTACCTATTTAAAATCAATGTTGCATTCAGATTATTTTTTAGTTTTAACTTATAATAAGACAAAGTTTCAATCGAATGTAGTTCAAAAGAAAGTATTGAGAGCGATACGCACAGTTTTATAATGTAGTGGCTGTTGTGAATGCGTCCTTACGTCAGCGAGTCCGTCGGCCGCGCGCCGCCGCCACAGGCCGAGGTGCGATGCAATATTTGCATTCCAGTTTTGTGTTTTTAAGTTAGCAGCCGAGGAGGGTAGTAGTGTTAATTTTTATTTTAATCCACATTGCCAAATATTTTGGTTGTTGTGCTATTTATTTCGTTGAATGAATACTTCTGAAATATCAATTTTAGTACCTTCCATTAAGTGTCTTCAAGTGATTTTACAGTGTTTTGATCATTTCAATTTTATGCATTTTATTTTGTTTAGTCAAATCATTATACACGATATTATACTTAATATTATATGTTGTATTATATTTATCGTTCATTCATATTTATGATAAATATTTTTTCTCATTGAACTGTAGTCAAATGACAGTATTTTTATAATGAAAATTGTATAAGGATGAAGGGTTTTTTGCCTAGACGAGGCGACCCGGACGTCGCGCGCGTCTGCGTGTATTACGTATAACTGATAAGCATTATGTAGGTTTAGCGAAATAGAGTTAACTCGGAGATAAACTCCAAGTACCAAAACTTATTGGTTCAATGTTGTTCTCGTATTATGGTGATATAGTGCGTCGCATGCGGCGCAGAGCTCAATATTTTAGTAACCCTTAAGAAAATTAATACCTCTTTTGAAAAGTTAAAGTATATATTATATATTATATCCAATCGATAATCACATGTATTTCCCTGTTTATTTTGATGTGATATCATAAACGACTGATCTGAATTTAGTTTTTAAGTTGGTTATTGATATGCAGTGCTATTTCGAGAGTGTAATTAAGATTTAATATTGAAAGTGCCAATGCTCGTAATTTAATCTATATGACTGTTCCTTTAATATAGCTGTTTGTAAGAGCGCGGCCCCCGGGCCCGCTCCGCCTCATCGACTTCAGTATAAGCAATCCTTCCTTAATGTATAAGTTTCAAATGTTACTTTAATGCAAACACGTAACGTGCACAATCTCAGTAATGCTTGCAATATTATGTGTAACATGTTTAATTCCTCACTTTCATAATTTAATCCAGCGTAATGTTAAGAGTACAATATGAGATGATGTTATATCATTTTAGTATCAAAATTAGCCGAAGATGTTAATATTATTATTAGTTAGGTAAAATTTTAACATAGCTTCGTATAATTGGGATGTTTTAGTATTTAGTAGTGTATAATTATGGCGTAGTGGCAAGCGATGTGTCGTGCGTGAAGTGAGGTAATGTAGTGGCAATAATACTCGATGTAAGTTCCCTGCCAGCGAGCTCCGCCGCACCCCGCGGTCGGTGCACACTACTGAACGATAGACACTAGGCGATTATTTGTTGTAATTATAATAATAGCCGTAGGTATTTTATCGTACTTAATAATTATTCTTGCGATGCCTTAATTCTGGTTGTCAATTAGACATGTCTGCCTAGAGTGTTATCATTGTTTTTATTTATTTTAGTTTTTGCTGTTCCGGTTTCCTCCGTGAACTTCCAGTCCAGGCTGTTCTTTTAAAATGATTTTGAGGTCGATTTATTTTTACCTAAGTGTTCTTATTAAATGTTACCAAAATGTTTTTAATAAAATATTTTTATATGTACAACACTCTTTTATTTTATGTCCAATTATAGTCATATCTCTATTTGTTAACATTAAGAACTATGTTAGTAAAAACCTTTAGTTGCATGTAAACAAGAAATAGAAGTGGGACATCGAAAATATTTTTTCGATCGCACATGTGATAATTTACTGACTGTCACGCTCTCGTGGCGTAAACATTTCATCCGACTGTGGGCAATGTGCCAATATAATCCTAAGAGCGAGAAAAATATCCAGATAAACAAGTCTTCTAGTATCTAGTAACAAATATAGAAAGAAAATGAGACGAATATGAATCGAAGGGTATTTATTGGGGTGATGGAACTTACACACCGAATGTATGGTATGGTTAGACGATATGTTCCAACTAAGTATTTTTTTTTTTGCAGATAAAATCACGCCTGAAACCACTTTGCTGGTTGCAGAAGGTTATTCTCTAGTACTGCTGATTCCTATGATTTCAATTCATACAATAATAGTATGGAATGATGTAGAAATAATTACACCTGTACCTCAAGATACGAACTGTTAATATATTTCCAATTACTATTCATGAAAATTGAAATTATATTTAAAGTATATGTGACGTACCGACACGCGGATTTTGTATCTTTATTATATGTATGGATAAGTAAATAATAACTTGCTTATTTTTAAATACACTTGCCCCTATTTACGCTACTAAGTTAATAATTATTTAGAGATTACGCAAGGACCTAAACTGTGTGAAAAACGAACACTGGCGGACCATTTGTTAAGGGACATAAATTGTGTTTGAAAAATATATGCTCGACAAAAGTATCCTAACTTGCCTATTGTGAAATATTTCTATACAATACAATATGCGCCGCATCAAATATAAAACTAATATGCAAAATATCCCCGTATCGTGTTATAATGTTTACAAAGTAAGAACCTATGCTATTGATTATTAAAACGTAAACAAGTGCTTACATCATCAAAACACAAAATGGATACCAGTTCTGATACCATTTTACCTGTATCTTGTTATGATTCTACAGTCGTCTCCTCGATGAAAACATTCATTTATAGAGCCATCTAGTGATACATTTGTGATATATAATCTAAGTGGTATTTGCTGATGAACGCCACCTAGTGAAAGTGTGAAGCACCAATACAACGCCACCTACAATGCCTAAGAAACATGTTTAAAAGAGAATGTAAACATCAAGAGATGGCGCTAGTAAAACCACACAGAAAGTGTGCAAATCGTTGCTAAAAGATGGCGTTACTACTATGAAATAAAAATATTAAGAAAATACACAACCATAACTAATCTCAAAATTGTGGTATCATTACGATGGCGTCAAGGATTTCTCTTATCATTTTTTTTTGTATTCTACAGCATAAGACATTTAAGACCTACGTACTTTCTTAATAGGTACCTAGGTAGGTAGCTACTTTTTTGTTCTCGAGGGGGAAAGGTTCATTAGGTCAGTACCCAACGCCAGCAATGGAACGACTCCGGGGTATGTGGGATTTTTATCTCACTAAAACCTCACCCCAGTGGCCGTCCTCGGCGCTGCGAAAAGAACTCCGACATCTCCAACGGAACACAATCGGAGACCTCTAAGCGCGTTGCTCTGGTCTTTACGACAACACATACCACCGTCCTTCCCGGGGTTGCTTGAGTAACACAACCCCGAAAGCCCCTTTTAGTCGCGTCTTTAACGTTATCGAGAAGACGTCCGACCCAGTACCCTGGACTTATTTTTACGCTGTTGGAATCACCCTTGTCGGCATTATTGGTGCGGCTATCGTTATTAGATCGGCGATAGATAGAAGTATTTAACAGTATCGGTCCCGAATGTCACCTAAGGCCGACCAAATGCGAGGTGAACTCGTGCACGAAGGATTCCGTACCATGTTTAATAATTTATCTATAAAAAAACAGCCCAAAATCACGTGTGTTGTGTAGGAGCCCTTAAATATTTATTTTATTCTGTTTTTAGTATTTGTTACAATAGCGGCAACAGAAACACATTGTCTGTAAAATTTCAAATGTTACCTATCACTGTTCATGATATACACCCTAGTGACAGACAGACGGCCAGCGGAGTCTTAGTAATATACGTTTTTACCCTTTCAGTACGGAACCCTAAAAACACCTAGATAGGTGGAACCTACCTATAAAGTACAATCGCACTTACAATATATTTAATATTTTGTATTATTATGTATTCGGCACATTGTCCCAATCATGGCGGCATTGTTTATTATACTGTAATAATAGCAACGGGGATGTTTTTGTTTGGAATATCCACTTTTGTGTCTGTATAATGGGTTTATTCATTCCGACGGGCGCAAAGTGTCGCTTTTATCGGATGTACAATGGAAGGGAATCAAAGAAATTACGATTTCCACTGGTCGATTCTCTACTTACAGTTGTGTATCTATGTCAAAAAGGGATCGTTTATAGATATTAGAGTGAATATATCTTCTTCTTTAAATAATTAATGAAACAGTATGATTGAACATAAAATAAAGTTTCTTAAAATATATAACAGTGCCGAATGGAAAGAACATTTGATGTCTTTTCCATTGGTCATTAATATCCTAAGTTGTGCCGTGCGGTCTCAATGCAAGTCCTGAGTGGTCATCCTCATAATTCCTGTAATTAAACCGTAAATTAATAAGATTATACTCTTACTAGACACAGGAATTCATTTTACCCCCCAGGATAAATTGAAATGTTTATGTCATACAGTTTAAGACGCTTGACACTTGTCATATAAGTCAAAAGCTGTACTTTCTATTACTAGATCTTTTTGTTTTTAATTAAGGCGTCGTTACTTATATGAATTTCATTCTATGATTTCTCTTTAATATAAATTTCAAAAAGGGCTCACGTAACAAATAATGTATTTTATCAGTTGCTATGCGTTTAATTTCATAAACTTATTTCCGACCAACTATGTACCTACTTGGAACCGGGGTTGATGTAAAAATCCGGACATGATACAATACGCAGATCTGTGGTGAATAGGCCAAATTGGAAGGAACGAGAGCGAGGTATTTCTTCACGGTTCCTTACGTGCCTATTGACACAGGGCTCAGAGCGATGGCTTATTATTGCAAATTATCGATATTCATCAGCACACACATACTACACATTCGATAATTTTTAATATTTTTATTGACGACATTTCCTTAAATAACCAAACGTTACATAGACATATGTTGTCTTATATATATATTCGTATATAAATAAATTATATCAGCTTATATTTGCAAATTAATAAGTGTGAGTAGGTAATCTATACTAATATTATAAAGCTAAAGAGTTTGTTTGTTTGTTTGAAGGCGCTAATCTCAGGAAGTACTGGTCCGATTTGAAAAATTCTTTCGGTGTTAGATAGCCCATTTATCGAGAAAGGCTATAGGCTATATATCATCGTCGAAACATACGCGGGTGAATCTGCGAGGCGCAGCTAGTTATTATTATACCTTCGTTTACAGAGATCTCTTCAACTGACTTTCTAAAAGGAAACATGTTGTTGTAAAATCAACCCTTAATTAAATGTAACGTACCCATTGTATATTACTTATAATTGTACATTACTTAAGTAGGAATACATCATGTTTTGAATTTGTTGCCGGGCTTGGCTTTAAGTTTGTATTAATTCTTCAACGATTTTCTATTAATTCATGAAAATAACACGTACCTACGAAGTGCATGTGCGGCAACGACCACTTACTAGTATGAGAAACTTTAACTCGTTTTCTACATCAATTTAATAAAACGAAATATAACTATTACTCGTATTTAAAAATCTAAAATTATGCCCAACGCACACAATAAAATACGCAGATCAGGTGAATAGGCCAAATTGGAAGAAGCGTGGAAGAGTTGATTCGTTCTGACATTTGGCATTCACAGCCCATAGGGCTGTGGCTTATTATGGGGGACTATCAACGTTCGTCAGCAATGTATGTACTCGAAATACTTATAAATTTACTAGCTTTTCCCGCGGCTCAGCTCGCTTGGGTCAAGTTTAATACGTTGATGAGTAAGTGTGTCTCTGTGTTAATATAATCCTGTACCAAAACTTAACTAACCTGTATATACCTATTGTACACTTGTGCAGTGCCAGATCTATTACAAGCCGGGGCCTATGCCACGGGCGGCAAGTTCAGAGGGCGGAAAATTTATACGGCAAATTTTGCAAACTGCGGGGCGGGGGCGGCATTTTTCAGTTATTGCCCCACCTAAAAATATTGAAGATCCGTGGCTGCACTTGTGTAGCCTTCAAATGTAAATTAAAATTTAAACGCTACAAAAATGAAATGAAAAACCAATTACTATACCTAAAATATCATATAATTACATCGTAAACTAAAAATTAAGCTGAAATCACAGCCTCTTAGCGTCAGCGCGCCAAAAAAACACAAGTAACAAACAAATTTGAACAATAAGAATCACAGCGAAAGCCGCCACTTTGGCAAAGCACTTTGCATCCAAGCCTTTAACTTCGTAGACGGGCTGTACCGAGCAAGTGTAGTCACTGGAGGGCTTCGTTACGCGAAATGGCATTTTACGATTGTGCAATGTCTAAATTTGCCACAATCTTTTGATGTACATTAACAGCAGCATCAGACCTAAAATCTTTTAATAATAATGCTCTTTTAAGACACAGAAAAACACGTCACTAAATAGCAATATAAAATTAACATAAGCTACAGATTATTATGTTCTTCTGTGATATGTCTGTAAGCGTTTTTTTATATTGTTTTTGCGGTCTTGGCTTCTTGCCTTTTAGACCAACGTTGATAAGGAATGTGAGATTATCTTCAGCTTTCAGATATCAGTATGACGTGTCAGGTTATATTTTCTTTTTTATAAAGTCTAAGTAGTATGGACGCTTTATCAAACTATAAATTCTTTTTTATAACAATAAAGTATACTCATATAGATGAGAATCGGTCGCGGAATCGAACACGCACCCCTCACATAATATCAATACTCAGAAAAGAAGTCTACTGTCTGTAATCCATACATATAATAAAAATAAAAGTTTTGCGTATCTGTACATTGCATATATTTGCAATGTACTGTTTGTACTGTACTGTACAAAAATGTTTATAGAACTGAGAATAAGTACCTATTTTGTAGATTTTATCTGTCTGGCCGTGTGTTTTTAATTGCATCAAACTAAAACAACTGAATTTATTTTAAATGTCTGTATTGTCCATATTTTGAGATAATATTACCTATTTCTTTCACTAAAATTTATGTATTCTATAAGTGTATCTAGATAATATACCCAGTATGCGATCTTCGTTATATAAAAACAAAAATATAAAAGAGTTTATTAACATGAAATTATATTATTTCCATATATTACACACATCTATAGGAAGTATCTGAAAAGGAAGAAAATATCGCTCAATGAGCAATATTCAACAGTAGCCCATTGAAACCAGCTGAAGCCTTTACAAAACCGCCCTCCTTTCGAATCACTTTTCGCAGCCTCCATTAATGTTTTCCACATTTTCCATATACAATTTGGGCTGTGTCGACAGAATTTCCTATTGAAGTTTCACTGATTCAGGAGTTTTACTGATTCCGAAGTAAATTAACACCATTCAGGTCTGAAGGATAACCTAAATAATGTATGTAATCTGATGTAGAATTTAATTTAGGTACGGAAAGCTTTTATACGTTTCATTTGTCCCATGCTAATTAGTACATACGAATGTCTTGTTACTACAGGACATTTATAATAAAAAGGAAGGTTACAGAAAACTATTGTTAGCAATATTTAGTACCTAGTACATACATCCACATAGGTCCATACCATGCAAATTAATATTCAAATGCGAAAGTACCTCTGCCTTTCTGTCTACTACGATTTCACCGCCAACGGTTAGGCCAATTGTAATGAAATTTTATATAGAGAGGCCTGTTGATGATAAAAAAAAAATTCTTATCATGAACGATATCTACCTCCCTATACCCTACCTTATGAAGAGTAGGTATTTCTTTGAAAAACCTACAAAGCTATAAAGTTAATAGCGTCGTCGTTGAACAACGAAAGCCTAGGTTAGTTAGAAGTTAGTGCCTTCTTAATATTTGGGTCTTTAAAATGATGCAGACGAAGTCGGGGATTATAATTAATATAAATATGTACTTCTAAAATTCCAATCTTACATTCAATCTATCCACAAAGACACATTTTATTAGGTTTATTAGGATTCTTTGCAATATTTTTATAATCAATGGATGCTAGGGGCAAGTTGTGTTTCATTGCAATGATCCGCGAAGCTTTACCGAAATTCTGTTTCGGTTCGGTCGTAAAAATCAATTTCGGTTGGACACTACAGATTATCTATACAAATAATTCCGTCAAGGGTTCTTGATTGAAACCTTACCTAAATAATAAAACATAAAAAAATATTGATTTTGAGTCGACAACATAATATATATCAAAAATTCGGATTATCGAGTATTTTGTTAAATTCTAATGATGCAAATAGTCGCCATATTAGCCACTTGGGTGCCATCTTGAATTCCTTAAAGCCGATTACGTAATAATAGTGATAAACTGCCATATAGCGGCGTTATTTAACTTATATAGTTTTTGTATTTTATACTAGATGGCGTTACAACATTTCACTTCACATTTGAATTTAGGTGTAGCTAGCACTAGGACCAGTATATTAAACTGTAAAATAGCTACTAGTAAATAGTGTTGGCGTCTAGCAAACTGGCAGATTTTACGAGTATCTGCTTCTAAGTCTAAGGTGTAATACCTTTTAATTTATTATAACTACAAAAATATCTACCTACATTTTGTTAAAGATTATGTATAAGTCACATTTCAGCCGAGCGTAGCCGGGTTTTCATCTAGTGTAAATATATATTTTAGAAGGTATACTTTTGAAAATACACTTTGTGAGTCGACTCTACGAGACTTCACCGCCGCACCTATTTCTGCCTAATAACAGCAGTGCTTAACAATATTGTTATTAGGCAGAATAGGTGCGGCGTTAGTTGATTGAGACATAATTATCCGGCTTAGTCCTCAGGGATAGCAAACCAATCTCTGGCAAGATCTGACCTGGAGTTAATTACAGATATCCATAGACGACCGTGTCCACTTAGCATCAAGTGGACTGCATGCTCGTTTGCTATTACCATATTATGAAATCATCAAGTATGCAATGTGGAGACACAATTATCCAGTCTGAAGGTGCATCATTAATGTAACACTTGAATTTTTCAGGCTGCATTGAATACGCCACGCTGTGGTTGTTGAATGCCACTTGCATCAGACTCGCGAACACTTATCGACTGTGACAACTTTATCCAATCAACGTCGAATTCATATAAATTGCGTTTTTAAGCACCTTGTTGTAGCTCTATATTCTCGTAGAGGTAAGAAGAAGAGACTCTTGATATTTTTTACATAAGTAGCAAATGACCATACAGTCTGCCTGACGGTAAGTGACAGCTGCCATCCATCACTCCTGTGATATATGATATCTGTGATCAATCTTATCGGGGATAAGATTAGAGTCCGACCTAAGATCGACCACATATACGTTACTACTCCAGAATACTAGATTGGAACGCCTCGGATAAGTGTCCTCGGATGTTTCGCTTATGATGCCTTCAAAGAAGAACCAACGGTTAACACAGGTATTATTAAATAGAAAAAAATGTGGCGGTAGTTGCGCCGGATTCGAACTACAAATTGTTCTATTTAAAGTTTATTATACCTTTAAGAAGATCTGTCGAAATATATTTTGTGCTTGTATTATAGCATGTATTCCGTGTAAAATATTTTATAATAAATTTTATAATAAATACTTCTAATATTATGCAAATAACCAAAGGAGGAACATAAAGGTAAACAATTTTAATTTTATTTGTAGGAATTTGAAGGCTAAGATCAGTTGAGGTTGAGGTATCAGAAATATTACTTACTTTATTTTTATCTCGATAAATTTAGTCGCAATGTTTTTAAGTATGTGAATTATATGAAGCAACCGTCCGTAAAATGCTTCGTTTAGTATGAAAAATACTTATATAAAATAACCATGCATCCATTCGCGTCACACGTCGCTTCTGTGTTGTCTTCAACAAGATGCGAGAGTTGCGAAGCTTAATTAACTTAAAATATTGAGCTTTTACATAATTTTATAGATACAACGTACCTAATCCACGACTTTAAGATTATTTATATCAGCAGCGCTCAAAGGTCAATAAGCGCGAGGGTTTTGCCACAGTCATCGCAACTGCCAAACATATTTGTAGCCGGAGACAATGTTACGCACGCAAATACTGCCTTTCCGTCTTTCTCCTGGAATATGTCTCTAGTCGGCTCCTACGACATCCATAGGAGATATTTTGCCAACAGTCAGCGCACCTGTCATACATGTCATATTTGTAAATGAAGTGATAATGGACAGCATAGTTGCCTTCCAAAATAAAATTCAGTTCCATTGTTCCACGTTGTTTTATAGTGCGTCGTTTGTTTTTGTCACTTTATTAAAGGGAAGACATCTTATTCCTGTATCGCTCAAAATTTCGTATCATAAATTACGTAACGTTTCATTATATTTTGTCTTCACAAAGCTCCAGAATACCTTTCCAGGTACATTTGAATTGTATGAATTTGAATCACGTCCAAATGCTATAATTTGAATTTCTATTGTACTCTATAGTATTTGGCGGTAAAAAAGTACAAAAAGGCTGGCTGGTAACACAATTGGGCCATCTTTTGTTCTGCACCCGCTTCGGCGAGTGTTCTTTCAGTGGCGCCTGGAACAACTGTTTCTAGAACGATAGCCTTACAATGCGAGGGCACTATTGTCGCCGAGGTAATTGTTCCTCGCCTCATCTAGACGAGGGTTAGCTAATGGCGCCGTAATTTGGTGGCGAAAGTAAAGTTTGTTACAAAACACGCAGCTGAGTTGAGTACGCTCATCGGAACGGGTTAATATTAACAGCTCTTCGTCGAAACTGGCGATTACCGACTTCTCTACGATCCTGCGACCACTTAGCATCAGATTCTCTACTTCTCGTGGAGTAGAAAGAAGAAAATCGTGTTATATTTTCTCATATTGCGTATTTAAAGGTGGAAATTTGATGGTTCATAACACAATCCTCACTACGATCCTTAGTACCTAATTACTACCAATATTTACTTCGAACATTCATCCTGTACTTAGTAAGTTTGAATGTTAAAACAACTACCTACAGACTACACTCTCCCCATTTCCAGAAATATCCCTCATTTTTAATGATTTTATAGATACATTACCCATTCAATGTTTACTCCTACCCTAATACAAGTTATTATTGGAAAATTAGTAATGAACAAGAATAATTAAAATCTTTTGAGCGTATAAAATTAACCACACGTTGATTAATGTATGAATACACCGAATTTAAACATAAACAAAAGATTCAGTAAACGCATAAATAGCGCATTGAAATCAGATCTTCACGTGCGCTTCAGCTAAAATATAGAATATTTTCCATAAAGCTATTCATCGGTCTAGCTAAGGAGTGAATCTTTATGAATGCCACCAAATTGTATGAGAGTAGTCCTCTTTGAAAACTTCTCATGAATAGTGTTAATTCGCTATAGCGAGTTTGCTCGGCGCTCGTCAATGGACTATTTGGAGACTTGAGAAGCGTGCAGCCTCACAAAGTCGCAATATTGTATATGGAAAACGCGGGAAATGTGAATGGGGCTCGTGGAAAGGGACACCGTATGGGGCGATTTTGTAAAGACCTCTCGTTGCCGGTGAATCGCTAACAATTCTTGCGTCGTACGGCCGAACATTTATCATGCGTTATATGAGCTCACGCTGCATCTTCACGTATATTTCATGGGCATTCTGAATGTTTTCGGAACAACAATAAAAACACGTTTTTTTGCACTTATTGAATATAACGTATTTACAAACATAAGTTAATGCATCTGTCATGCTGGTAATCTTATCTGCGTATGTGTGCGTAAATGTGACAATTTATTTTAATAAACGTAATCTGACACGATAAAGATAAAATCATAAGTAGGTTAATAAACTTAAGCGTAATATTTACATATGTACAGGCGTGGAAATAATTACATATAAAAAAATTAAGTTGAATATAAAAATTATTTAAAAATAATATTTTATTACTGTTATTATATCACTTGGACATTTCCAGATATCTTCACATAAAACCAAATGTTGGCATTAACTGTGTTGTAACTACAGCATGATCTACTAAATATCAAATCAAAATAATATAGATCACTATTTACCGCTTAATTTAAGAATCATCCGATAGCTTCGGTAGCGTAAAGGAATAACGGCGCATGTCTGAACAAAGCCGGCTTCACAATGGATGTGAACAATGCTGACTAGAGATTCTGCAGCTTAAAACACTACCACATACAGACATATATACTGTACAAATTAATGAGGTCAAATATTTCGATAAAAACTTAAAATAACAATTCGGTAAAATAACATTGCAGAATTACTTACCACTTTAATAGACGAAATAAAAAACGATAGTAACGTCTATTCTGATGAAATCTAGCAGCAAGAATGATTTGATACACTATTTTAAATGTATTTTGAAAATATATGCGTATTTGCGTGGTACACTAAATCTAAAAAATATTAATCATGTATAATTCATGATTAATATTTTAATAATTTGATAAATGCATGCATCTCAAACTAAGGCCTGCATCAGTATGCAGGCCTTAGCTTGAGATGCATTGCAATGCTTCGGTAGCGCAGAGGAAAAACGGCGCATGTCTGAACAAAGCTGCACAATGGACGTGAACAATGCTGATTAGAGATGCTGTGGCTTATAACACTACCACATACAGACATATAGACTGTACAAATTAATGAGGTCAAATATTCTCATAGAATAATTTAAAAACAATTCGATAATAAATACTTTAACAGACGAGCGAACAAACGCAAGTAACATCAATTCTGATGAAAGCCCAGAAATTACTTCATATTTCATTTACTAAATTTATTTTAATAATACAAAAGTAGATACAAATACAGCTTTAAAATTTTAAAACGCAATGTTTTTTTGTTTGTGTACAAAATACCAATAGCATGCAACGCATTGATTCGGTAACGTAAAGGAAAACAGCGCGTGTCTGAATAAAAACGGCAGCACAATGGACGTGATATTAATTAGAGATGCTGCAGCTTTTATCACTTTCATATAAAGAAAAAAACTATGCATATTTGCAATGAAGTCAGATATTGCAATAAAAAGCAAAAAATGCCTAATGAAGAAATAAAAACAATGGATTGTAAAAAATTAAATAAAGGACACAACAATTTTTTTTTGCGCAGAACCCAGATTATTGATCTTAAATAAAAGTCCCGTCAAAATCGGCTCAGCGGTTTCGGAGACAAGCCAGTATAAATATGTAGACAGACCAAGATTTTAGTAATTTATTTTTTGTTATATGTAGCGTTCATAGGCATTTAGTAAAATAATGTTATGTTGATGTTACAATCAGACATTTAAATTTTATTTATTTGTATAGATAACAGCGATAAGCTAAATATTAATAGTTTTTACAATAATGTTATTCGTTATGCGTAGCATGCTAAATAAAAAATGCATTATTCCCTTGAATCACCTTTGTAACCCTTAGCTTTAAATGCATCGCAATGCTTCGGTAGCGAAAAGGAAAAACGGCGCGTGTCTGAACAAAGCCAGAAGCACAATGGACGTGAACAATGCTGACTAAAGATGCTGCAGCTTGTAACACTTTCACATAAAGAAAAATAGATTGGATTGGTTAATCAGATCTGATATTTTGAATCAATATTTATAGAAACAGTTTGAGTAAAGTACACATTAGGGTACCTGGACAATTATTTTTTTTATAGTATGGAAGTAGCAAACGAGCATGCAGCCCACCTGATGGTAAGTGGCCACTGCCGCCCATGGACACCCGTAATCAACCCTAGGTAAGCTCAAAGTCTCACCTAAGGTTGCTACCCCTGAGGACTAAGATGGAATGCCTCGGAAAAGTGTGTCTCCCTTTCCACACCCTTCGGACCAGAACACAACAGCGCATAACACTGCTGTTATTAGGCAGAAATAGGTCTGGCGGTGGTACTTTCGGAGTCGAACCACAAAGAGTTCTACCACCTTCGATCAATAAAATCAATAACACCATTTGTATCTATTACTAGGCCAAGATGAAAATATATTGAAGATATAATCAAAGAAAATTACGAATTAAGAGACCCGAAGTAAAAAAATTAAAAACACCTTTATTTATTTATCACTAGAACGAGATGAAAATATATTGAAGATAAAGACGCAGATACCTTCAGGTTGTATCTACATAGTAAGACCTGTAACTGTATGAAAAAAGTCCTTACTGTGTAGAAAGCCATGAATTTCTACGATTAGGTAACTATCGATAAGGACGACGGGATCAGAGGTGAATTTGCACCTCTTAATTTATATAAGAAACTGTTTCAGAAGAGGAAAAAATGGGACTTATCAGGACAATAGAAGTAGGAACAGTTCTAACTAGAGATGCTATTGCTTTAACAATCACAAATAATGACATTGACGATAGACAAATAGGGATTGACCCTATTTGTGTCATATGATATGGTCTCAAAATCTACTTTGTATAATTATGTAGTTCGTTTTGTACAAGTGCGAATAATATAAGGATAGGATAATTACACGAACAGCCCTTGTAGATCTTAATTTCAGCTACATCACACTGCTTCGAAGCGGAAAGGAAAAACGGGGCGTGCCTGAACAAAGCCGGCAGTACAATAGAACTGCGAACAATGCTAACTAGAGATGCTTCTGCTTGTATCACTAGCAGATAAAGAGATACCGGTGTACGGTCAGCGCCTGACGCTTATAGGAAATGGGTAATGAGGCCAATGATGTCGTGGAATAATTGTTGTTTCGTCGGGAAACAATATTTTGTTTGTTTGCTTTTTGTTGGTTTCTTTTTGAATGAGCTCGGTTTTCATCAAGTGCTGCAAAGTTTAATTAATGTTTAACTCAAAGCATTTTCAAATAAAATTAATTTACAATTTATGTTACAAATACACTTGACGCAACTCCTTTCTTCATAAGTATAATAATATTTAATTCAAAAATTAAAAATAAATAATAATCATAGAAATAAAATATCTATATTATAACACAAAACATTTCGACTATAACATACAATTTTTTTTCTAATGTATACCTAGCAAAAGAATGGAACGTAGAACATCTCATAGAGAGCATCCCACGGGAGCGGAGTACAACAAACTCCTCTTCTATCTGCACTTTGTATCGCCCGTATTAAAATTCAAACGACACTTAGAACATTGCACATCCGCAAGCTCAGCACTAACAACGGAGTCCACAACAATGTGCCCTCTGAAGAGCTCCGAACAATCGAATGAAGACAATAAGCAGCGATACTCCGAGACAAAAAGAGGCGAAATAAAGGCTCACTTGTTTCCTGGCCGCATTGTGAGGAACGGCAGAGGGCAGAGACAAAAGCGTAATGTGCCACGGGCCCAAACAATGGGGACTGAGCCATTATTGTTACTGTAGCGCTTTAGCGAAATATGTACGCGGTGGCACCGACGAACTTGACATGTTGCGATGGCCTTGCAGTGCCGACTTTGTCGCATGCTCTATGCTCTGACGCACTAGGTCATTACATTCCCCGGAACTAATTGGTACGCATGATTTTGTATGTTATGCTAATTTACTGGATCCTAGTATTGTGGTTCAGGAACTTGTATTACAAAAACTTATTACCAAAAAATATAATCGACTGCAATAAAAAATAGAAAGATTAAAGTTAGAGGTAAAAAAACTTCTTCTGACTTCTAACTTAGTGGAAATACACGCCTCCAGAAAATTATATTCGCCTAAATGTTGGTAGAACGATAATTCAAACAGAAAGGTACACACTACACCTAACGTCAAAGGTTTCTTACGTTTCGTGTGAGAGGGTGTGGAAACGACCTTAGTCCTATAGATGGATCTTAATCCTCAGGAGTTGCAACACTTTGATGGACTTCAGGTCTGAACCCAGACAGAAGAGGTTATAAACACTTACAATAGACAGACTGCATGCTTATTTGCCACTTCAATAAATAAATTAAAACTGATGTACACACTCTACCTAAAATCGGCCCTGAAACTGATACAATTTAGTTTATTAATATTTTATGAACAAGGTTTTTTCCAGGATTTCAAGACAGTGAACCTCGCCTAATTCTGGCGGCAATCTTTACGCTTAATTTATACCTGTCCATTTACAATTTGAATTTGAAAGCTTGGTTAAATTCTTGGGTGGTTCCAACTTAACTCGATTGTCACACCGGTTGCAATCCTGTAGAGCACCCGTAGTTCTCTACGCTGAGGAAGGTCACTGAAAGGGATTTTAAAGGGTAAAAATTTCACATATCCTGGTGAAACTCCCACGGCACTATTTCTATCATATGTCTACTTAAACAGTATTTATTATAATTATTATGCAAAAATACCATATTTTAAATAATTGTTATTCTGACCGCATTTACTATAATTTGATTTCAACACTAGTTAGCATAAAAATTATAGCAGTAACGTGTAATAACGTCAGGTACCTATGAGTCCTACGGCATTCGGTTGAGGACGCGTGGAATTGCAAGCGGCCGCAGGGGAAAGGTTTCCGCCCCTTGCATCAAGTTCCGGTACTACTATGATCCGAGTAAATAAAGACTAGATCTAAAAATCGCAGTTTAAACTTAGCAAAGTAGGTCTATGAAAATAAAAAAGCTTAATAATAATCGATGTACAAACAAGTTATCCAATTATTTTTATTTGGACAATGTTTGGAAGTTTGTTATAAAATATAGTTTCCTAGCGGATTTTCGTTGAGGTCGCGTTCGGATCCGGTGATAATGCAAGAAAAAAAATGAACAGACAATTTGTAAGTAGACGTATACCAAAATAAAGACATTTCATTTCAGCCACATACGATATATCATCTATATATTCAAACGTAAAGCAAAAACGTTGCTGACATTGTCATATGTCAAATGTGTATGTCAAATAACGCGTTATTGCTTTTAAATGCAGCTTACTCAATTAAATCTCATTTTCCTATAATGACAATTTAAAAAAATAATCTCAAAATTAATGTACAGAGGACATATAAAAACTTTGTAGTAGAAAATAAGGTACATTTTTATTTGGGTTTAATTACGGTCGGATTTCGACCGCTGCAAAGGGCAACTAGTACGAGTTAAATAATGAAACTATGGTGCAAATATGACGGGAGATTCTATTCTTTTATAATACGGATCATACAATAATCACGGTCATACATATATCACTATAATCACGGATCTACTACAACCAAGTCCTTCACTCATGAAAGTCATTACTTTGCCTTAGAATGATTTGAACTAAAAATGCGTTAAGGATACTTTGTACCTTTGGTTCATCTTTGAGCACTGTAGATAATACTGGTATCATACATTGGTATATAAATATGGTGTATAGCAATACATAACTGCCGGGAACAACAGAAGTTTGACTAACACTATATTTTATATCAAATAGACTCGATACTAATAATGTAATAACTGTCCTAAAATGTTATGTAAAGCAACGTGATTATAAGATCAAGTGGAGAAAACTGTTAAATCTATTATTACAAGAATAAAAATATTATTGGATCTTTTTTATACTCATCTCTGTCAAGTACAAACTTTTCTTAAATCCCAATGCCAAATCCCCACATAAATATATATAAAAAGTCATTCAAGAAACTAATTTTAATTAAAAATTGCAAAGCCAAATCTTCTATAGCTGAATCATGAAATAATAAAATAAGTACTTAGAAGGGGGGTTAGATAGTGGTTAGACTTTTAAAACGCTTTCTACACTCATGGACACACAAAGACGAATACAGAAATACCCAGACCCAGAACAGAAATCTAAACTCATCATTCAGATGTCTGTCTGGCCGGGGATCGAACCCGAGACCCACTGTGTGTCAGACCGGTATGGTGACCGCTCCACCACGTAGGTCACGTCACGTTTGCATTGTTTTGTTTTATAAATAAACAGGGCCTACAAAGTCACGGGCATCAACTAGTGTTATGTTCATAAGATGGCAAGCTTTGCATCGGAAACATTGTACTTTTGCTCCTTCCTAAGTAATTCTCATTTAAATGTTTCTTTATGTGCTTTGTATTTTTTAGTTTTTTTGATGATGTAAAAGCGCATTGCTTTTCAGTGAACTTGCAAGTATACCTAATTATGAGAACAGCTTATGCAGTTTTAAAAGTATGTAACCAACGAACATACAAGTATGTATGTACAACGACTCATAAATGTAATTTTAATATAGCAGTGTTCCAATGATTGTTTTCTGGAAGCTTACTATATTATATAGACAATAAGTAAAACATGTTTTAACGTATTAATGTAAAAAATAGGAAGAAAAACAAATGTTCCAAGTTTTACATATGTGCCATGGAACTCCTCTGACACGGAAAAATACATAACTTGTTAATGGTGACAAAAATTCGCGAGGTGAATCAAACGAAGAATTCAAGAAACACCCGTCGAAATCTTTACTACATCGTACATCCACTCACATTTCATAAATCTCCTTTGCTGCTTTTTTAACGTAACAGGTTCTGAATGGATTCGCGGTTAACCAAAACCCATAAGTAAGAACGTAATATTTTAAAAATAACATTATTATCTAAATTTAAAAGAATCTTTTGATCTTTCCCAACATGATGTGGAACGTCGGTGAACCGCGCATTTTCCTTTTAAGGGAAATGAAAAATTGCATTTAACATTCGGCAAAAACATTCGGTTATACCTGCTGTAGAAGCATAAATACAGATATCATTGAAGTATTGTAATCACCACAGTATTCGACAGTGAATTAGATGTTGCCTGCGATAAATTAAACGTTATTTTATATAGAGTCGGCGCCATTAGCTACCTTTTTATGAGGTTGTAGGAGCAAGCGAGCTTGCAGTACACCTGATGGTAAGAATTTGGTTACAGACATTAATGAATGTGCATAGACCATGCACACTCATTAATGTCTGTTACCAAATTCATATAAAATAAAGGTTCAATATGAAGTCAATCAGGGGTGCGTTGCTACTCTTGAGGACTGAGATCGTCACTTCATAAGTGAGTCGGCTACCACACTCTTCCATCAAAACGCGATAATGTCTTTTCGCCAGAAATAGATATGGCGGTGGTACATCCCCAGTCATACTACATTAGTTATACCATCTTGCAAAAACTCCAACATACTACCGTAACGCGTATTGTGGAAGATATATTTTTAGGTTAGTGGCCAACCGGACTTGTAAGTCTTCAAACAGTCCATAATGTCTTTAATGATAACAAACGTAACTTAAAGTGAACACGCGCGGAAGTCACTAGCGGTCATCCATTAAATTCCTGACCTCCTTCAACGTTCATAGAAGTTCAACGTACACAAGTGCGTAGTTATGTCATTGTCACTCGCTTTCCAAATTTTAGAATCGAATTAAAAGTATATAACTTTTGAAATATATTTCAATATTCATTTCAATATTCATGATATATCATGCGAATGTATTTACAAAACTGAAATATATTTGTAAACAATACAAATTAACAACAATGTAAATAACTAATTAGATAGCTAATCAGAGACTCATTGATTACTACTCGTATAAACAACTTATTGTCCCTATGAATTAATAACGTGAATAGGTTTATAATATAACAACCGGAAAACTAGTGTTTCTATGAACAACGCCACATTCTAGTGGTAGCTACTTTTTAGACCACTGAAACACAGGTATAAGGTTGAAACAGGAAATTCATTATGTATATTATAGATTAGCTAGGACCCGCGGCTTGACCTGCGTTTCAGTAAAATGTAACATACCTTTCAATTGTGTATTCGTCTTTGTGTGTCCTTGACACCCACGACACAGGAGAAAATCCTACTGTGGGGCTATGAGTGTAAAAAGCGTTTAATTGTAATAACTTCTGAAAGAGTACTTAAACTTCAATGAAATAAAATGTGGAGGCTACCTGACGGTGCACTATTACGAATAAATTTAGTCATTTTGGTTTGGTCCGAATTTAAACCCCGACTATAAATAAACAGAACAGAAAACAGAACTTACAGAAATTTCTATTATTACTTATCATCAGTCTTCTCCGCTAGTTTTTTTTTTGCAAATTAATACCTATAATATAAATGAAAGTTCATTTTATATCTGTTCTCTGTCGCGTGGACTAAATAAATCAAAATATTACTTTTTAACTGTAATAAGTATTATACGGGTGAGCACAGGTAAGTACACGTTGGAAATTTTAGAATAATAATATTTACTTTTGTTATTCAATGTCGAAAGAAACGCCAAAATTAATTCATTTTAAATTGGTCGTGACTCATATATCTACTTAATGAGTTTTCAAGTATTGTATGGTTAAATTATAAAATTATTTTTTGTGCTGGATTAAGAACCAGACTTAAATTTACTACTGTGCCTCCCGTTCTCGCACTAAAAACATCAAAATCCAATCTGCGACCGCACCACTGCAATATTAAAATTGAATTTTGTTTTTTGTTTTGTATGGTTTAAAGCAATTTATTATATTTTTGCAACACAGTGGACATTGGGTGATAATACTGTTTGTATAAAAAAATTATCGTCGTAGGAACTTGTAAAGTAATATTTATTTATGGCAAATATCAAACATTTAACCTTATTGGTCGGCCACGAAACATTTTCTTGGTCATAATATTTCGTGGTCCTCGGGTTAGGGGTGTATAATAAACAACAGAATTTATCAATATAAAATTAAACTTTTTTCCTAATTATATGACTTTAACTTCAATAGTTCAGGCCATACAATGATTAATAGTCCAAACTGAGTATCCTATCGCTATTTATATATTACATTCACTATTAGCGAATGCCTCCATGTCATTTAAATTTAAAGTAATGTTATGTATTTATTCATAATAACATATCTGCAAGAGTCATCACAAATCCTATTAGAAATTGATTTCAAATATTAATGGGCCACGTATGTATATTAGACGAATTAAACGCTTATTTTATGGATTAAATTTTCTGTAACTGGCTATTATGCGACGACGCAGATGTGCTTAGGTGGGTATATGATATAATATGAGATATGGGAGAAGATAATAAAACTATTTTATAAAACTTATAGTAACAAACAGACATATTGCACAACTTAAATCGGTGGATTTAGATCGAGAAGTATGACATTGCAACAGTGATTTAATTTATAAGTCACCGCAGTTTTTATCTGTGTCTGCATTTGTAATAAATTGCTATTATAATTAGATCATAAAGAATGATGGCTCCATTCATACCAACCCTATACTCCAGCGATTAATAAGATTCGTTGCGCAGTGGGGTGGCTTTGTCCATTTTATTCATATGCTAACACTGTACTACTTCTATTTTAGCGGGGGCCCATTTCATTGTACTTCAAAAACAATGGCGAAATTGCGATTGCGAGCGACATTGCGACGGATCTGCATGCGTCCACAGCTGGGTAGTGGAATCATCTGTTCCGTTTACTGTTAGGTGTGGTAAGAATACTAATCCGAGATATTCCAATTTGTGTCCAATTCCAATGTCCATAGGTGGCAGTGGCCATTTACCATCAGTTGACTGCATGCTCGTTTGCTTCTTACATATTATAAAATAAATAAAAAAACTTAAAAAACACGCTTTTGAAACAGGCTGAACTTAAAAATCGACAATAATTTTCTATAAGTTAAAAAAATTGAGCGATAAGAAAAAAAGATTGTTTTTTGCGTTTTTTAAACATTTTTTTTTTTTTTCTTTAGTCTTATCGATGATAATTTTATAGTAGTGAAAATTTATTTTTAGGGCATCATATGTGAAAATAGCTTCTCTGGTAGTATCACTAGTGAAACGTGTGTTCTATTATATTAAACCGCAAATCCAACTACTAAATTACAATTAGCATGCATCTAAATTAGGAGACTTTCATCCCCTATTTAACCCTTATAGTGGTGGATATATAAAGATATATACATAGAATATTGTATTATCATCGATCCTTGATAATCATGTAAAGTTTCAGCTTAATCCGATGTTTCAAAGTTCATAAAAATCGCGTTCAAATATTCCGTAACAAACATACATAGATACATTGTTACATAGATACGACCGAAGCTAATAAAAGCGTGTTAAAAATATATATACACTATACGGAAATTGGAAGTGGTAGAACTCTTCATTGTACTACTGTGAACGCATCACTGTCACTCCTGTTTTCACTTTATACACCAATGTTAAGTGTAATGTGTGTTGGGGGTTAAGAGTTATACAAATCATTCTATTTTATTTAACTTATTTGACGCCAAGAATTTTATCTTCAATCTTATCTGGTTATATTACAAATGTTCATGGACACCAGTGGCCACTCATCATCAGGTGAACTTCACACTCGTATTTTATACCATTGTATAGCATTTCCATAAAAAAAACTAAAACCCTATTATTATAAGTTCCATATACGTTTTGCTCTATATCGAGCAGTATTAGAATAATTGTTGTAACTCAGTCACTCAATCAAGGGTCCGAGGTTCTAATCCGATGCACGCACCACAGATTTTCTAAAATGATGTGCATATTATAAATTAATTATCATTACTTTACGGTAAAGGCCAACATCGTGAGGAAACCTACACAGCTGAAAGTCTCTTGAAACTCCCTAAAAAAAATCTCTGAAAAAGTGGAAAGACTACCAATTCGTACTTGGACAGCGCGGTGAACTATGACCTAGGCTCTAATTCTGACAAGAGACCCGTGCCCAGCAGTGGGACAATAATGGCTTGACGAAAAACCCACCCTTTGAATAAATAAAAGTTAATTTAAGTTACTTTACAAGAATATGTCAGTACAACTTCATTGTATTTTGTAAAATGATTATCCTTATTAAACACAAAAATTCTCAGTAATCGTCGTTTTCAAATTACATCCCTTTCAAAAACAATATTAATGTAAAGTAGAAAACATTTTAAACCCAAACGTATTAAACCAAAATTATCAGTGTTGGCAAGTCACTATCTGACGTAAACAATGGATAGTTCCCGCGCAGGTTCGGTTCTATTGTAATGAATTAATTAATAAAATAAAGGGGACGGGTGGGGGTGGAGCCTTTGTCCAGTGTAAGGATGGATCTGATCTCATTAACCAGTCATTGTGATGGTCCCGGAACAATACCCGCTTGGTCAGCGCCCGCTTACCTAAGCAATGTCGCGGCGTCATCCTATACCTAAGTATCCGACTGTACGGTAATAGGCCTGTGGGTTTTGTTGTATTAGATAGTGAAAAATGCTCCCATTAATTAACAGCAATAACAAACAACGGGCGAGTGCTGTTATGGATTGAATAATTAAAATAAATTATTAAATGATTTTTTTAAATAAGTATTCAAATAATTAAATTGATGAAAAAAGACTTGTTATTCAGTTGTTTATTATATGAAGCCAGTAAAACCTTTCGTGGTTCGACTGAAGAAGTACCATTTGTAACTAATAACAGCAATATTAAACGATACTGTGTTCTGGTTCGAACGGTATCCGAGGCGTTCCAACTAAGTCCTTACCGTAGCAACGCTTCCCTGGTCAACCACCGCTAGGACTCAAATCTTCGTCCCTGTTGTTCCGGGCTTAGAATAGGGCTAATAAAGTCTCTGCCTGTAATTAGAGGCGACTAAAGGGGGCTTCGGGGGTTGCGGACGACAAGAGTGGGACCTCGAACTGTCCACCCAGGCGACCCTGGGATCCCACATGAGCTGGCGTCGCTCCAACGGCTTGAAAGGTTTCCTCCTCGAGAACAATAAAAGACTAAAATCTTGTCTGCGGTTGATTTTAAGGATGTCTATAGACGGCAGTAGGCAATTGCCATTAGACGGACTGCACGCACGTTTTCTTTTTCTGATTAGGTATATTATAAAAACAATCATATTGTTGACTTTTTTTTATTTTATTTAATACGTAGGTACACACTACGACAGTTCGGTTAAGTGTCGTAGTGTGTATCTACGTATTAAATCTCTTATAAAATCAGGAAACTTTTTCGTATTCGTAGCCAATCGTAGGACTGCTACGAAACAACGGATTTTGCGATACGACTGCATTAGCCAATGTCTTGCTGTTCCCTTAATAGGTGCGAGTTTTTTACGTTTCCTCGAAACAATTGTTGTTTACGTTTTTGTTCATACATGTGTACATTGCAAGTTTACTACTTTGCAGTGATGGGCGAAAACGTAAACAGTGATTTGTTTTGAAGAAACGTAACAAACTCGTACTAAGGACATTGTCTTTAAATCATAGATCTTGAAAATATCAAAAATAGTGATTAAATTTCTGGTTGTTGATAATGTAGATACATTTTTGTAATTAAGGATTAAGTTGGATCTCTTAAAACGTGTACATAAGAATATGTATACCTGCATACTCCTGCAATTAAGTATAAGAATGCGATAAACACTACTGTTTACCGTAGCCACTTGAATTGAAGGTGGTAGAACTCTTTGTGGTTCGACTCCGGAAGCACCACCGCCACACCTATTTCTGCCTCATAACAGCAGTGTTATGCGCCGCTGTGTTCTGGTCTGAAGGGTGTGGTAAGGGAGACATACTTTTCAGAGGCATTCCACCTCAGTCCTCAGGGGTAGCAAAGCATTTGTGGCTAACTTAGGAGAGACTTTGATCTTATCTAAGGTTGATTACAGATGTCCATGGGTGGCAGTAGCCACTTACCATCAGGTGGACTGCATGCTCGTTTGCTACTCCCATACTATACAAAAAGCCACAGAATTAAAGTTTTATATATTTAGTACTTCATTCTGTTTGCCTATTTCAATGGGAAAAATTAATACCGTAAAATGATTTAAGATTATAATTCGTATGTTATTATATTTTCCCATACCTAAATTTATATCAGATGGTGATGGTGTGATATGTTCATAAAATGGCTATAAGCTGCCGAACGTGAAAATTGAAAATGTAACGGAAGGCCGCAAATTTGCACAAAAATCAGCACTCATTGTTATCATTTACAGAATAATGACAATCGAGAACACGAAATATTCAGCCAATTTCCCTTTATCGTGTAATAATACCTAAGTCGTCGTAGATCGTCCATTCGTATAATCATACATAAGTATTGAATTAATTTTATTTTTAAGAAATACCTACTAAATATAAAAATTTTTGTACAATTTTATTGCATTAAATAATATGTTAGAAGTTTATATTCTCGAACTACTTTGATTTTTTTCCTTAATATTGTTCATTCCAAATAGTAAAACATTTACCGATTTATGTAAAATCACATGTATAGAGAAGTGTAGAATAAGTATAAGTGTTTATTTCATTGTAATAACACTCTACGATACTCACTTTGTAGCGTTTCTTCCACAGATCAAGTATACATAATTTGTATGTAACGGAGTTGATTGTTAGCGTAGAGGGTAAGCTTTCGTTCTAACCCTCTATGAAAAGAAATAGAAAATGTGAAAAGTCGCTGCCGCCGGACAATAGATGGCGCTTGATCAAGATAACGATATGTTAACATTGTCACAATGGAAACGGTAATGGCGCGATTGTACTGCTTGGCACAATGCTTTTAGATGTCACCTCCAACAATGGCCGAGTCGATATCTGCTACTGTTGTGCTCAGTCAAACGCCATCGGAATGAAAATATTGTTTTATGATACACGAACGGGGTATTTTATGAAATTCAGTGATAGTTGATATAAATAATCCCTTTTTTGGAACTATTCAGTGTACTTTGTGTATGTAGTCGTTTAATGGGTTAACTTTTTGATTGTGTGCACTTTATTATGTAAAATTTCTTCGTAGAAGGGATTTAAGAGAAAACGACTTAAAAACAATAAAATTTATAATTTGCTATTATCAATATATCAATTAAACTTAAATTTACCCTCACTTTTTATGAAAACCCTGCTCCGTAATATATTTGAATGTTAAATGAAAATCTCATAACTTTCATTTTGACATTTCGGTCCAATCGAAAACCACGTCAAATTTTTCATCCCCTTTGCATTAAATTTCGGTGACCCAATCGCGCCAATGTAAATCATCATTCATCTGTATGAGCTCGAATAATAAGCAATTGATAAAATCGCTCCACGCCGCTGTCTATGACAATTCGCACTCAAATTCGACGATATAACAATAGTACCACCCGCCAAACTAGTCTGACACCCTCCCTCTCCTACGCCCTCTGTATTGCTTTACATCAATCATTTCTTGTAGGTGTTTTAAAGGAGGTATCAGGGATCTCACAAGAATGGTTGTAAGACATAAGTCAACCAACTATTCAGCTATTCAAACCCTGTGATGGATCACGATTTGAGAGAACATTGTATGGAAACAAATGTCTGAAGGAGGGCTTTGTGACACTCTGTTTTTTTTTCATAATTGTTGTTTTACATTTTCGTATAAAGTTTTCATTGTGATAGCGCTGTACAATAGAAACCCATTATACTTATTCATCCATGTTAAAATATAAGTATTTTATTTGTGTACTCATTAAAATCATTTGTATTCAATGTAGAGTCTTAGAAAGGATGTTTTCATCGATATTTACATATATATAATTAGACTTGTGATAGGTGTAAGAACCAGTGGAGTTCAACCGGGGAGGTATCACCGCTTTTATTTAAAACTGACGTGCCTACTAGTACATTAGTAAATCAATAAAAATTAAAGGTAGTCTCTTAATTTAATCACAATAGCATAATACCTTTCCGATTCTGTCAGGAAAACCTGAATAATAATTAATATTCA
>MOOZ01000237.1:794017-811275 GCA_002930495.1 Cecropterus lyciades | reverse complement strand
TTTTTGTTAAATTTGGAAAAGGTGTTAAAGGTGGAAGTGGCGTTCTACGGTATGCTACGCGCAATTGACCACTTATAGGACTCAAACGCAAATGCTTACATTTCTCTGCCCTTAGTACGAGTTAATTACGTTTCCCCATAACGAACATTGTTTACGTTTTCACCCATACATTGCAATGTACATGGCACGTTTACGATTTCGATTTTGGCCATACCTTGCTACTTTGCAATAATGAGCGAATAAGCAAATAATGGTCGTTTTAAGAATAGTGTATTCGAGTGTACTGGTGTACTTAAGGGTACTGTATTCGAGTTGAATATTCAGAGTACATTTTTGGACTACCTACAGTATCTTTTTCTTTTTGAGGGAGAAACTTTAAAAAAGGTACCCGACGCCGTTGTAGCGACGCCTGGTTATGTGGGATTCTTACCGCACAAAACCCCCCTGTGGCCGTCCTCGGCGATGCGAAGAGGATCTCTAAAAGCGACCGGAGTCCTCTGAGCGCGTTGCCCCATCGAGCTCAACCCAGGTGATCGAGTGCGCCCACCGCTGGTTTTTGCGACGATATGCGTCCACACTTACCGCCGTCCTTCCCGGGGTCGCCTGGCTAGAAGGTTCGAGCTCCCACTCTTGCCGCCCGCAACCCTGTAAGCCTCCTTTTAATCGCCTCTTACACAGACGGGGATACCCTACCCCGATTCTGATCCCGAAACTACAGAGATAGGTATTTACCTACCTGTAAGTGTTTTCATCATCACAAATAACTTACTTTGGAACGCATTCAAAATTTAAAATTTCACCCACAATTTGACCCATACCATGGAATGGACGTTTATAATATGTTCACGTCACCTCTTTCATTTGATACACCACTTGGGTATATTTTATAATACTCGATTATTTACTCACTTTCACCCTCAGACCTAGTAAATGGCTGAACCAATTTTGATTAAATTCCTCTAATTGTAATACGTACGTCATCTCCTTTCATTTGAGTACCCACTTGGGTATATTTGACAGTATTCGATTTTTCTTCCCCACTTTCACCCCCCATATCTAATAAATATATATTGAAGGTGGTAGAACTTTTTGAAGGTGGTAGAACTCTTTGTGGTTCGACTCCGGAAGCACCGCCGCCACACCTATTTCTGCCTAATAACAGCAGTGTTATGCGCTGTTGTGTTCGGGTCTGTAGGGTGTGGTAAGGGAGACATACTCTTCTAAGGCATTCTATCTCAGTCCTGAGGTAGCAACGTATCTGTGGCTAACCTTAGGTGAGACGTTGATCTTATCTAGGGTTGATTACAGATGTCCATGGGCGGCAGTAGCCACTTACCATCAGGTGGACAGCATGCTCGTTTGCTACTTCTGTACTATAAAAAAAAATAGCCGAACTGATTTTGATAAAACCTGTCTATTTGTATGTTACACGTCATACCCTTTCATTTCATGCCCTTTTATTTCATGCCCTACTTGGGCATATTTGGCAACATTTGATTTTTCATCCCAACTTTTACGCTTCAGACCTAGTAAGTAACCATTACCGCAAAGCATGCTTTCTAACAAAAAAAATAACGCATCTAAATCGGTTCAACAGTTTAGGAGCTAACAACGGTGCCACAAATAGACATACAGAGACACTTAGTAATCAAACTTATAAAAGCGTATATTAAACTTATATCTTTTGCTATATCAGGAGTCAAAAACTTGTATATAAAATCTATGCCATAACTGAAAAGGTAGTTTGTTATTTTTAAATTAAGAAAACTTGTGGTTTATTAAATCATTGAAATTAATAAAGTCAAAAGTTAAGGGTAGTAATAAGCAATACCTTTATAATAGAATTGATGCAAAGATTTATTTAAAGGAGACTTATTTTATTTATCCCTATGTACACCCGTTAGTTTAAACATATAAGAGGGGATAATAATACACGAGTTGCTTAAGTTGCGATTGTACTCAATGGGTCCTACCTTAAACTTTTAGTGGGTATATACAGGATGAATTTTTCTGTGTGTGGATAGTTAAATCTGAAACTATAAAGATGGAGAAAAATACTAAGAAGTTGAGAGGCGCTGCATTATTTCAAAAACCCTTAACGTGTATCGAACAAGTACATTTAAAAAAACACTCTAAATTGCTGTGCCGTACTCCACCGCAACATTGTAGTACAATTTTAACGAGCAAATATTATATCTCTATAATTAAAATATAGTTGTAACTCGCTCGAATTTGATAGCTCATCTATAAATATTATTTTTGACTTTTCTGCATGGCACTGCAGTGCCCCCGCCAAGTCGAGCAAAAAAGCGGCACGGCCGTTACCATCCTTTTCTCGAAGCAATTCAGGCCCTATTCGACCCCCCCTATAACTTCGTTGTTGATGAAACAAGAAGTCTGAATTTTCAATTATTAAGCAGGCATTGTGTGAACACAGTATATTTAAAATTTCATTCAATTTGAACCAGTAGTTTAAGAATTGTAACTTGTCAAACTCTTTTAATTTTGTCACTGACTGACCAACTAAACAATACTACTAAACAATCTAATCATACGATAGCCAAGTCGATCTATTTATTTAAAACGTAAAATATTTTTAATATTGATATGATAACAACTTACGACATAACATAAGACAGAATGTCGCTTAAGGAGGGATTAAATAAATTAACCGAATTGGTATTATATGGATCTCATAACTTTTTACGGTAGAAAAGCTGAGCTGCGAGACTTGGTTTTTTTACAGGAGGTTTTTGATGGCATTAAATATGCGTTGGGGTTTTTAAATTTTTATTTTAAAATTTTTAAACTACATTTGGTATTCTAGGTTTAGATATTTGCCTACATGTGTACTTTTAGAGTATACATGACATCAAATACAAGTTGATGTGATGTATAATAATAGTATAATATATAATAATAAAGTTTCGCCACCATTCAATTCATTCAATAGTTCATTTACATATTACAAAATCGAAAACATTAGTAGATCGATGAATATCAATAAGATTGATATTTTGGTGGTTGAGATTTTATTTTTTGTCGAGCAATATTTAATACTTTTGATTAATAACAGCAACTCCGTTTTGGTCGTAGTACTGGCAAGCAAGAAAGGAAAAACAACTGTCACTCTGTCTGTCAGGTCAATAAAATTGTTAAAATTCAGTCGCCATTTTACTTCAGTTTCGGTGTGACTACAATGTGCTTTGGTGAAAAAAATTAATCCAATGTTCACTTTAACATAGTTTTGTGAATTCTCGCTGAAATACAAGTGAGTGCTACGATCTTTAAATAATTCATCACTTTATTTTGCTACCCAATGTTAGATTGAAGAAAAGTAAAACCATACCTACTAGCATTTGTCAATCAAAATGGCGGGGGTCCCGGTATTCGGATTTTGTTGATAAGACTTGTATTTACGAGTGTGTGTAAAATATTACTCGATTTAGTACGCTTGGTGATAAGTTTTTTTCTTCGTGTACAGATATACACAGCAATGGATACACCGTTGGACGCGTCACTTGTGGCGCAGTCCATAAACTACCATGGGCAGCAATTGCAAAAAACGTGGGAGGCCGAACGAGGGGAGGAGGATCTGGCCAAGGTCGGCGTGGGCAATCTTGATTTTGCCGTGTACCAATCGCGACACAAGCACCTCACATTTCAAGACAGGGGCCGAAGGTTGAAGCTGCATCAATTCATAGCCAAAGAGGCTAGTGCATTGTTCGACGGTTCAATCATGGAAGAGGCACCCTCATCATCCAGTTTAGGAGCAGAAACGTTGGCCCCCGAAGATAGTAAGTTTTGTTTTATTATAAACATAACTTTTAGTGTCAAATTAGGCAATATGAGTAGCATTTATGCTAATGATTGTCAAAAATGTGAAATCTGAAGTCATGATTGTACCACTACATTTTATAGTATTAAATTTTGTTATAAAATTACCACTGACAGGTCGTCCTACCTAACTTTTTTTTTATAAACATCAAGTTTTGGTATTCAAGTTACATATATGGTAGAACTGCGCCTTTCTATTTTATTAATGGTTTGAGTTTCTATATTGTGTCAATCTTTATATGTGAGTATACATATCGAATATATGTATATCTATATATAAGCCATGTAAAACGAATGATCCATAACTTGTTACAGACTTATTTGCGTTGATGCCACCATTTGAAACATTTCTGAATGTCGACAAGTCTGCAAGGTTGAGGCATTTCTTTGACGTAAGTATTTTTAATTAATTTTTGTAACATCTATTGTTTATATGCAAATTTTATACAGGTTGAATGTAAACTGCCATACCTGATTGCTTGGCATTGGCATTTGACCCTAAAAGATGTTTACATTAAGTGTTAATAAAGCTTATCCAATAGGTATTAATTAAGAAATGTTTTTCAAATTCCATTTAAAAATAACTATTTTATATGTGTCACTTAATCTTTTATATCTACACATTTGTACATGTAATTGAATTTCATGCATTATGGAAGTATTTCATTTGATAAGAGGCAAAAATACTCTTGTAAAGGAGAAAGCAACACAACCGTTTTACGAAATTGCATATTTTTCTTCAAATTTATATTTAAGGAGTTACCTAGGTTCCATGCCTTCACATTTTATTTTCAAATCATAAACTAATGTATGTGTGTCACAGATCTCTAAAAAATGATAATATTTTATATTTAAATATTTAGAATGTGAAGACAGGAGAACTTATAATTGGAGCAGTAATCAACAGGACGGCATCTGGTATGATGCTGAAGGTTCTATGTACGGCAGGACCAACATCTAGATATGTTGCAGATATCAATGTGAAGGTAAGCAAGCTATTGCACAATATTATGAAATCTTTTTGTTAGACACAACACAATATACTTTTGTAAACTGTTCTATAGTTTTTTATAACTAATCATTTAACTATCATACATTCTTAATATAGATGCGATAAAGGATAGTATCAGTACATGATAACTTAAGACTTGAGTGTTATAACTTGACAGGTAAATGTTTCTCCAATATAAACAAAAAACCATTATCAAATGTTCAATGCACTAAGATATTTAGAATAACAGTATGACTAGTTAAAGATGATTTCGAAAAAGGAGGTATTTATACACAAAAAAAAACTGAGTAGCAAAGAGGATGTTGCATTAGACACAAAAACATCAAGTTATTACACACAGTTAGTATATATGTATTATATACACATGCTAAACGTTACTGGTTGGCAATGAAACTATTACAAGGTCTTTCACATATTGATTAGCCTTAGGCTTAGCCTGTTAAAAGTATAAATATTGGATGTTATATAATTGATACTGCCCAATGTTAAAAATTGTATTTAAAATTATAAATATTATCAAAATTAACATAACTTATGGTGGTTTTGTACACTTTTCTCCCTTCAACAAATTCTTTCCATTCTCACACAATATGATTACCAATGACTTACACGAATAATAAAGACAATACATAGGCAAGGTTAACCTGCATCATAAAGATCATTATCTAATTATTTGGTCACCCAGGAAGTTTTATTCAGATCCTTACTCATAATTAAGATGCATTATTTAAAATATAAAGTATATACAGTTGATACATGTACATTTTTTACTAGCAATAATTAAATCAGCTTTTGCAAAGCAAAATGATGACTTGTAAAAATAATGTAAACCGCTGTGTTATAAACCTAGAGTCTATTGTTCTCCCCAGGCATTCTTGCCAGTTGCTAATATCATACCTGCTGTGGACAAGAAAAATGTGTCAAGAAACTACCTGATGAATGATACAGTTTGCTGTGAAGTTATTGAAGTAATCCCAGACACGGACAAAATGGTGTGCGGCATGAAGGGGGTCACTCGGGGGCCAGACGATCCACCGCCAAAGCCTCCACTGGGGCTGCTCAGCACTGATGACTTCCCGCTCGTATACAAGTATGTATAAACTTGGAGTAAACTGTGTAACAAAATCACAATTTTCCTACACTTAGGATTTTCAGTGTCACTTATTATTATTTTAATCACAAATATTGCTTCTGTATTTTTTTTGTTGAAAAAATGTTGGCAGCATGTCACTTGTGTTGTTTTATGATCATTCAACAACTTGAAGCAGTTAATAACAATAACGACTATGAGAAGATTGTACAAGGAAGCCTGGGAAAAAACTACAAATTGTAATGGAGATATATAAATTCAAACATTAAATTGAGATACAGGAAGAATAAAGCAAACATAAATTTGAAGATTCAAACATGTTTTCAGACTCAATAAAATGATATTTGCAATGGGATTTTTAACAACGATGCACTGGATATTAACTGTTTTTGAGTGAAGGTTTATTTGTGTATGGAGACATTGGACAATCTTGTGGTTGAGTGTTTTCTTGTCACTTTTCAGTACCAACTCACACAACTCACCAAATTCGTGAAATTATTGCACAATAATATTTAAAAATTGACAAATTCGTACTATTGTTGGATCACCGGATGTAACCTCCTCAAGTTTTTTGGAAGATAATGCCGAAACATTTAGGTGGGAATTTCATTGAAATTGTGTTTGCCATAGCAGTTTTTTTTTCCTTTGTTGAATTCACAAAAGGTCAGTACAAGTACAGGGTCACTTCATTCTATTATCTGTAAAAGGAACCATGTAATTCTGTATTAAAGTTAATATTTAATATTGCAGCATATATGAAACCATTGATTGGACTTAATGTTATGAGCATTTTCGGATGTTGGAGCTTAATTTATTTGTAATCGAGTGGAAGTTGCTCCTGGCAATTCTGTTTAGCTGACGTGAGAATGAGAAGGCACTATAGTTTGCCATGGCGCTGGTTAACATTTTGTACAGGACATGACAGGGCAGGCAACAATTGATGGCAGTTAACTCTGTTATTTTAGGGTGTTTTTTTCTAGGTCTAGCAACGACTCCCCAAGACCTGTTTGACACCACTACATTCCATTGTGACCTTAGCTGAGACATTTTGGTAATTTTAATGTCGCATTATCGAGGCAGCATCACCTAATCTATGCTGTTATATTTGTGTGTGAAAGCCATAAAGTACAAGTAAAATAATTTTTTGAACAGCTCCATGGGAACAGGTGAGGATATTGTATGCGTGACTTATGACAAGACTGTTAGGCTTTTCAATGTTAAATATTCAGTAATTACTTAAACCTCTATCAAATATAATTATTAAAGAATGACTTGGCAAATTAAAAGGCGTCAAATCGGCTTTTATTGAAATACATTATTCTAATTAGGCTATTTTTCCCTTAGGAAAACTATGGATATGAAGGGTGAAAGTTATGAAGTCATTTTGGAGAAGAGCCCAGGCTTCAATAATCCAAACTGCGTCCAATATCTCTCTGAACTACTTGGGATAACCAACATGCACTGTACCAACTTTCCATCACTGAGGTAAAACATTTGATAGTTACATTATTTATGATGTTCTAAATATGATCACACTATTATTTTTGTTAATACCTTTTTTTTATGTATGGAAGTAGCAAACGAGCATGCAGCCCATCTGATAGTAAGTGGCTACTGCCGCCCATGTACATCTGTAATCAACCCTAGGTAAGATCAAAGTCTCACAGTAAGGTTAACCACAGATGTGTTGCTACCCCTGAGGACTAAGATGGAATGCCTCGGTAAAGTATGTCTCCCTTACCACACCCTTCAGACCAGAACACAACAGCGCATAACACTGCTGTTATTAGGCAGAAATAGGTGTGGCGCTGGTGCTTCCGGAGTCGAACCACAAAGAATTCTACCACCTTGTAATCATCATATACTGTGTACTAATATTAATGGAAGTTAAAATATTGTAATATTCTTTATACAATTGATACCAACATTATGCACACCCAATATAACCTGACTTTTCTCACCACCTCAGGAGACTTGCCAATCCTCTACACTGAAATCTTGCTAAATGAATAATATTCTAAAACGCATGCTCCCGGATGGACATTACATAGACTTACCTCACAGTATATAAAATAAATAGCCAATCTTTTCCTTTGATATTGTTATTTAGAATACAACTATTTAAAAGATAAAGGCACTTATATATGTATGACTCAATATTTCGTAACTACACGCGTTAGCTGTACTAATAGTGGTCACTTATCTAAAGACCTGATATTGATATTGCTGTTGCTCACCATAATGATGTAATTGTAGATATCTGCTACCATATATTGTCTAACCATAATTTCATTTTTTTTTATTTTCTTTAATATTGTCATCTATTTACAGGGGAGGATTTGCAACTTCGGAATATGCAGATGAACTTCGTCAAGCTCAAGCCAGCAAATGGGCATTTAGGTCAGTGGCTGAAGGTATAGAACATTTCAAGGCGGGAAGGCATTCTGAAGCATTCCAATGTCTCAACAAAGCCCTGAGTATCGATCCGCGAAATGTTGAAGGCCTTGTAGCGAGAGGAGCACTTTATGCCAACAGTGGAACATTCAAGAAGGCCATAGAAGACTTTGAGACATCACTGAAATTGAATCCAAATCATGCAAATGCAAGAAAATATTTGGGAGAAACATTAGTTGCACTTGGACGTAGTTATGAAGACGAAAATAAAATAGCAGAAGCTCAAAAGGCTTATGAAGATTGCCTAGCGATCATACCGTTTCACGAAGAGGCACAAAATTCGCTGGATTTCCTGAAGAGTAAGACATCAACAGCCAAGCCTTTAATAGAGCCAACAGAGCTGCTGTTACCTGGATTAACAGGTGCAAAGTCATTTGAAATGAAGGAAACACTAAAGCAGCTCCTGAATCTGACAGAAAAGAAAGAGAAAAAGAAAAAAAAGAAGCGGGGTAAGGGTAAGAAGAAGAGATCAAGCAGCTCATCGTCGTCGTCCAGCGAATCTTCGAGCTCCAGTTCTTCATCAGAGTCCTCTTCATCATCTTCAGATTCAAGTGGTAATACCATTTACTGATGTTGTGCTACACTAACATATAACTTTAAGTGACTTATTTACACCATATACACTTTTTTAACAGCAAAACTGATTGATGATACATTCATCATTTTCAAGTTTAACAGAACTGCAAGTCTATTGACATAACAAGCCTGCAAGTGAAATCGAATTCGCATATCTTCATTTTATGCTAGTAGCCATGTTAGTTCAGATAATCTCAACTTGCCGTGTTAAAGGTCTGTGGTACAACTGGGTGTTTGCATTGAAAGTTAAGTATCAGTTGAAAAATTGTTAAGAAAAATCGTGTGCCTTATACTTTACCTTAGTTACATCTGTGCCTCATATAAATGTCAAATCAGATACCAGCTATTCTTAAAACTGTTATTGTAAAGCACAAGTATATTGAATGTTAATACTGACAAAATCAAACTGAGTATTCTATTACAAACATATAATATTAGACCGTTGCATTTCTACTTATACCTAGATCATTGCCAAGAAACAGAGAATGACAATCAGGCAATGGATCAGTATAAATTCCCAGGGATAGAACTCACTTTGATAATAATGATACATGGCACGCGATACATACTATTACAAATTTAGAGGTAAATAGCTAGAACACATTTTATGTAGGTACAGAGAAACTATACGGTTTGCAGATTCAGAGGGTCCAAAGAGTAAGAAAAAGCGGCGCTCCCAGTCGAACAACAAGCGGCAGCGGTCTCTCTCGCCGCTCAGCAAGCGGATGGCGATGCTGGGCGACGCTGACTCCGCCTCGCGGACGCACAACTCGCAGTTCAACCACCCGTACGGCTACCAGCCGCCCCCGCCGCCCATTGAGGAACCCACCACCGCGCCAGTCAAGTCACAAGCCGATATTGACTATGAATTGAAGGTTATTTCATAAATTATGTTTATATGCATTAAATGTACTCCCATTATCCTAATTTATGACATTACGGCAATGGTTGTACTTTTTATATACTTTAATACTTTGCATTAAATCATTATTAGGCCAAAAAATCCAAAAGTGCAACATGTCCCAAAAATGTAAGACAATTCATAACAAATAGAAATTAATGTAAATTATTACAACCAATAAGAATATTATTCAAACATTCACTGAACTTATAATCTTTTATAAAACTTTGCAGTAACAATACAATCTGCATGATATGCAAACATGATCAACTCTGACAATTTTTTAACTCCCCATAGGTACGCAAGTTCCTAGAAATGACCAAAGAAGATTCCGACTATGAAGACAAGGTGCGCAACTTCCTCGAAGAGACTGCTCAATACAAACGCAACAGAAGAATGCAAGAGTTGGGGCAGCAGCCGCAGCCTGGCGCCGATCACGACAAGAAAAAGAAGAAAAAGAAAGACAAGTAAGTTGATCAATATGTATGAAACTTTGTCTCCTAGTTATCAAACAAACTTAATCTTAAAACTTGGGTGAGTCTCTAGGGTTCCCCATACCTTATACTGGTTATTAATACCCCAGAATTAACGACACCTCAAAATTTTTACAATTTTCGAGGTGTCGTTAATTCGAAATCAATTCGCAGGTTGTTATAGTGTTAATTATATTGATACAACTATTTATTGATATACTGGGACGCATAAGCTGATGTTATATCAACTGATGTTGAATTTGCTCAATTATAAATCAATAATAAATATGAATTTAAAACTGTTAAAAAATTGTAAAGACATATGTCATGTGTATGTGTTATTGATTGTTTTTAAATGATATTATTACACTTTTGAATTGCAGAAAAAAGAAGAAGGAATCAAAACGCAAGCGTAAAGAGCAAGAAAGGGAAGAAAAGAGAAAAGCAAAATTATCACGAGCTGGGAACAACGCCGATTACAGTCTTCGCGACTTGGAAAGTATTGGAGACAAGAAGCTAAGAGATGCCATCAGGTAATTTGATATTACTACGTAGAATTTACTATAAAGTAAGTGATTTAAATTACTTAAATAAAATTGACTCTGCCCTGACAGGCCTTACAGAGTCCATTTTATGGAATATAAATCATAGATTCATAATTCAACTTTCCAGAGTTGTATAAGTTAAAAAAAGTCTAGAATTGTAGTAATTACAATAAAACTATTCACTGCCCACCTTTACATAACAACTTTAATTATTCACATTATTAATATGTGATAATGTAAATTCTACAGGAAAGAGTTGAAAGGAAAATCAAAAAGAGATCTCAGTTCGGATGGTGAATATGAGAGAAAACATGGTGACAAGAGGTGAGCATTGAAAACTATGTTTGTATTATCATAGAAAAATTATCTCATGTATTTGCTCGTGGCATTATGATTTAAATTATCAGTAAAGTACTTATGAATTCATAAATAAGATAAGTGTAATGTTAAGGTAATTGAATATTTAACATTGACGTGGAACCCAATTTATTTATATAATTATTTTTGTTTTCTATGAAGTATTTCATTTGTATTTGTCTTTTTAACCGCTATGGCGTATACGTCCGTTGACTGTGCAAATTCGCATCATAGCATAGACTTAAACTTTACAAGTTGTGTGACAGCACAAAATTCAGTTTTATACACAAAACGTATTTATGATTGTTCATTAGAACACAAATACTAGATTGATTAATGAGAATGCAGTACGTTATTAATTAATATTATGTTATAGGTGGTATTTAATGCCTAATATAATAAAGCTTTTTTTGTAAGGAAGTCTGCCTTACCTTCAGCTTTACCCGAGGCAACAGTAGAACGGTATTGCTGATATAGGACTAAAATATGTATAAACGTAGTGCCACCGCCGACGAATCACGTAAAGTTCTACCACCTTTTAGCCATTTAGATCACAGGTATTGCATAACAATTAGTGGGTATATAATATGACCTATAAGTGGGTGCGAGCCATATTTGCCCACTCTGCATTTTGTGATTTGTTGAATATGCAAACGTCATAAAGATTAAGGTCATAATTTCATAAATCATAACAGTCTATTAATAAGAGGTTATACTTTCCTGTGCTGCATCTTCGCATCTAACCTCCATGTACAGTTTGGTGCTTCACTGTAGAACCCCTAAACATTTTAATTACAATAATACCAAATGTAATTCTTTGTTTAATGTCCTATCCAAATAGGTACAGTGGTTTACAAAAGTATCCCTTTAAAAGGAGACGGAAATGTTAGGCATTATATTCCTACATAAAAGTATGAATGTACATACATTCCCTTAATTTTGTACATATGTTAATGAACCTTTTCTCATACCAGTATTGGTTTATGGCTTGCATGACTCCTTACTTATAAACTACATTTCATGTAATTGTCGTTTTTCTGTTCTTTTTTTTGCAATCGGTTGATTTTGTACTATTAAATGCAAACCAAACACACCATGAACTCACACTGCTATTCAATAAGCGGTTTTACATTACCCGAATGGAATACACGATATAAACGTATAACGCGACCGCCAGGATGATGGTGGACGACATGCCGGGCCTCCAGGAGCTGGAGTCGAAGCTGAACGCGTACCACGTGATGGTGGAGAAGGAGGTGCTCGGCAAGCGGGACGGGCGCGGCTCGCTGTCGCCCGCCGACCAGGCGCCGCCGCCGCCGCTCGAGAAGCCCAAGTGGAAGATGTCCATGAGCGCCGTCAAGGACCCGTGAGTTCTGTCCCCGTTGCAACCCCCGCTTGCCGATTATTTTTTTCATATTGCTTGAAAAAGTTTGAAGTTATTAGTACGTTGTAGGTGGTAGAACTTGTGGTTCGATATAGCTCGCGCTGTTATGCCCGCTTGCTTTATTTGCTTGGATGTTAAGCACGTTAAGTTGAATGTTTAATTTAAAGGTGGTAGAACTTTATATGATCCAACAGTACAGGCACTTTCTATCTTGTAGTATCAATGTGTATGTTGTATGTTTAAATAGCTGGTCAACCATCTTTTTACCTCTTTTTTATATCTATGAAATAATATGTTTTATTAATTATGCTTTTATTGTTGTATTATTTTTAATTAAGACACAGATAGTAATCGATGTTACACCCGTTTCAGGTTGATTTACAAATCTTTATAGAAATGTAATTATTTTTTTTAATTTGCAGAGTCAAAAAGAAGGATACACCTAATCAGTCATCAAAAGGATACAAGGAGCATTATGCTTTTGAAGACAGCTCAGATGAATCACAAGATCAAAATAAGGTTTGAATTCAATTTTATATTTATTGTTGTATTTTGTCACTTTATCGACCACCTTACTAAAATGCTGAATCTTCAGCAGTCAACATTTTTCATACTGTTATACAATGAAAAATGGAATAATTATAGGCTAAATTTAAATAAAAGTTGTTAGAACCCTTTGTGGTTCGACTCCAAGGACACCACAAATCAATTTCTGGCTAATAATAGTGTTAGGCACTCTGGTGTTCTGGTTCGAACGGTTCTGGAGTAGGAGTAGCAATGCATCTGTACATTAAGTAGGGCGAGCTTAGGCAGGTCTCGAAACTTATCTGACTTTAATTGCTTAATTGCAGATGTCCAAAAACGAAAGTGCCCACTTACTTGAATCGTATGATCTATTGCTAGTTCAAGAAAATATATAAAGTACAATTCTAGACACCGTGTTAACAGTGTAGGATATGATTGTAAAATTAATTGGACTGTTTCTAGAGCGTGGGCGATAAAAACGTGTCGGTACGGCGAGCGATGGCCATGAAGGAACCGCCGCCGCTTCCCGCTGCGCCGCCTCCTAAGCGAGAGCCCGAACCTCCCGGCACTGAGCCACACCACCCACCGGTAATACACACATTCTATGTTTTACCGATAAAAGTTATTAACGTGCATGCAGTCCACGTGAAGTTCGAAATGATGTTTCATTTTTTAGAGTTGCAACTTCAGCGGTTAGTTAATATTGCTAAATTAATCACCGAAGTCGCACTACATCTTAACACATTCGTCGAGAGTAAATCAGTGCTATACTGTTGCCATAAAGTGACAATAGGGGTGGCTAGCGATACGGGAAATCACAAATATTTCTTAAAAAATCACTAGACACTTACACAGAAAAACATTACACAGAGTAGATAATCAAACCGATTCATAATTCCAAATAGGTTTCGTAGAATTGAATCTCTAATATTTCTTTAAAAATTCATCTTTGTCTATTGGATTATATTATAACTAAATAAACGTTAGGGATTTGATAAAAAATCTTAGGTAAAATTAGTATATTATGTGAGACGTGATCTGGCAAAATGAGTTACCAATAACTTTTCAGATTCGCAAAGGAAACATAGTGCTGGACAAGTTCGGTTCGTTCCGTCTGGCGAAGGAGGGTGAGACGCCGGTGTCTGTAGGCGACGGCCGCCCCGAGCAGTTCGTGACTCGTATCAAACCACCCTCACCCTCCGGTCGTCGACCCCGCTCGCCGCCCTCTCCCACCAGACACTCCTCCAATTCGTCGGATGACGATAGGCGCTCGCGGAAACGGTCTAGAAGCAGGTTTGTAATGGAACAGTATGATATTAATGTTTATTAATCCAGTTGTAGAATTATTGAGATGTAAGTAAGTATAGTTTGTAGAAGTACTCTCGAAAGATTGTAAGTGCTTGATAATGATAAACTATTATTCATAATGACTTCATATGACTAAAACACAATAGATCGTTAAAATTGATTAATTTCTATTATTATCATTATCAGCCTCTAAACTTTGACAGGTTAAGAATTTTTAAGCAATTTGTCATTGTTAAAATATATGCATGTTATATTTTGTAACATATTTATATACGAGCAAATAAACGGAAGTTGAGATTAAAAATCTATAAGTAAAATCAGTCATTGTTAAAATATATACACGTTATAGTTCGTAATGTATTCATATAAGACGAAATAAACAAATGGTGTTTTATCATCAGAACGTGTCCACGCAACTACCGTCGGTCTCGCTCGGCGTCCCGCTCGCGCTCGGCGTCGTCCGGCAGCGCGTCGGCAGCGTCACGACGCCGCCGCTCGGGCTCGCCGCGCTCGCGATCGCGATCTGACGCCAGTCGATCGTTCTACTCGAGGAGCAGGTCACGTTCGCGCTCCGGGTCCAGGTATGCTTCACACTTATCAATTATCATGGGTATCGTCAGGAGGAATATGGGAAAACGCTTCCTACCTCCTCTAGAGATTTATAAAACGTCTTCTACGATTTTGCGCAGCCGAGAATACCATAAGGCCAATCTGCCCCCACGTGAAAGTCCAAAAAATAAACGTTTAGATACTAATATATATTGATAGCTTTTGTAAATTTAAAAATGATAAACTATAAAGTTGATCATTGTCAAGCTGCTAAACATTACATTGGTGACAGCTAGTGTTTATTTTTAAGCCGTTAGTACCGGTTGTTATATGGATAGCAATTATTAAAACCTGACTGAAGGTCATACAGGCAACACCTGATATGGGTTAGCCGTCTATACCATTATCTATCAAAATGCTTTTAAGCATTGTGTCCCATAATGTTACGTAGTGTATGCATCTGAATCCACCCTTCAACAGTGGAGATCGATGTTTATCCAACACCAAGTGTATGCCGTTGTGGCGACCTCCCCGCTACTCATCAACAGATGGCGCCAACGTATTCTGAAACACGCTATCGGAGTTTTCTCAACATCCTGCATATATACAAGATTTGAACAGAGACTGTCGGAGCACGGCCTCTCCCAAGGCATGATTACCTCGCCTGGGGGGAGATCTCCCATTGCAAAACCGTATAACCATCATTTACTGAATTGTTAATGTATTATGAAAGCGCCATTTTTTAAACTATTAGCTAAAGCATTTCTCGTTCGACACAGATACCGTCGCTTCAACCGTCGCGGCACGTGGCGCGGGCGCGGCGGCTACGAGCGCGGCACGTACTACCGGCCGCGCTTCCACACGTACAACGGCGGCGGACCGCGCGGCCGCGGCCGCGGCGGCGACTTCCGCCGCGACGACGGCCGCCGCTTCCAGCCGGAGTGGCGCGACAATCGCTCGCGCGGCGGCCGCCCGTTCCGCCCGAGGCGCGGCGGCGGCGGACGTGGACGGCCCTTCAGGTAGTGGCTGTAAACAATAAATTAATCGTGGTTCATTTACGAAATTTTTTAACCTTTTGAACGCCAAAGTCGTCAATACTTGACCAGCACTTGCGGGCTCTGTGCGCCAGCGACGTCAATAGTTGACAAAAAATACGGCTCACAAAAATACAAAATAAATTATGTTGCAAAATTATTAAGGGCTGTTTTCTCTACATTCTGCAATATAGAATATCCTTTATAAAAGCAAGGTCCTTCGAGCTATAGGAACTGAGAAACACTCACCTATAAAACATGGTTTTTTAATCCAAGCAAATACTATGTCCAACACGCCAAAGTCATCAATTGTGGACCGCTGGTGCCGTACCAAGGAAGGTATAGTTTATTTTTAAACTATTCAAAATTTAACTCAAACATGTTAATTTCTTTTATTATTTTTGATAGTTTAATAAAAAAAAACGTAAGAAACATAACACTATCATCAGTTACATGATTAAAACATAATATCATCAAATCAACTTCACTTAATAAATCCAATATCCCAATTCTGGCGCATCCCTAGCGCGTCATCAATAATCAGTTCTCTGGACGCCATGGTCACGGATAGACGACAGCTTGATGACGTCATAAGCGAATATCGAGAAAAGTAGTGCAGTGCATCATGATCGATTGCTTTTTTTCCATTACCAACATTTTTATATTTTAACCCAGTGCCCTTGAACTATTTTACTATTGACGTTGCAACAATAGTTCAAAGCCTTGTGCGAAAAATTATGTGCATTTTTTAAATTTCTGTAATAGCTATTGTTTTTTGGCTCCAAGACGAAGTTTTGTAATACATATTTAATGACGTATTCTTTTTAGTTAACTCCATAGCCAGGATTTTAAGACTGTTTATTACATATGGTGATTAATTATGTACAGTTGTGGATTAGTGAATTTTCTATAAGTAAAAAGAATGTTTCCATGACCAAGGCTTTCCATGACAAAAAGTTATAATTATATACAATTTTTATTTAATATATATATTTTCATTATAACAATACTTAATTACACATGAAAATGTGTTTCATTTTAATTTTAATTTAAAATCGTCTAGTAGCATCAACAAGATTGACATAGGAGAATAACTTTTGCTTAGATTAACTTGGCCTATGCGTCCNNNNGATTTTAAAATCGATACATTACGTGCGACTTAGAAGTCAGACAGACATCTCGAATTCTCTATGCAAGAGGCAAAAAAGGATGG
>MOOZ01000237.1:761452-793125 GCA_002930495.1 Cecropterus lyciades | reverse complement strand
TCTATGCAAGAGGCAAAAAAGGATGGTCAGTAGCGCCGACGTCGCCAAGTCATGACAGTGACGTCATAACTATAGAGAATAGTGCTGTGACTCAGTTGTCGGTGTGCTGTGGTTTACCGCTATTTTATTTTCAATGTTTATGCAAGATTAAATTGATCATCCCAGACTATAAAAAACAATTTATTGCACAATAAAACAACAAAAAATAAAACCGTGTTACCAAATCGATATCGAGTTTTGACAACACTATTTTTTTTGTAGGTATTTTTGTTCATTTTATGCTCAGGCGTACAGGGCACGGAATAGCGTTTATGGCGCGGCGCTCAAAAGATTAAAGTCCATATTGAATATTCAATTGTGATTCATCTGTGTAATTATCGCAGTATCGCAGATTGGATTTTATAGAGTATTGTAATAGTAATTTGAAATAATAAGGAGAATTATGACTTAAATCTTAGAAACAAGAACTTGTGCTTGTGTGACCTACGTACAACACTTAAAAATACACGGCTTTAAATGTCTTACATAGCATTGAAAATATTTATGTGAAAATATATGTGAAATAAAAATATTATAAACTATAACTTTTTATAAACTTCGTAATTGTCTTACCCGTAAAGAAAGATTAATGATATGGGATGGAACATTAAAAAAAACAATAACTCGAATGTGACAAAATTTAATGTACATAATAATTACAGAGGTGGTTTCCGCGACTTACGTGATCGTCGAGGCGGCGGACGGTACTCGCGCTCGCGCAGCCCCGACCGCACGCGCCGCTCCCGTTCCTACAGCCCCGAGAGACGTGAGAAGGACAGAGATAGGTATATAAACACGCCTACACATACCACTTAACATTTTATTTTACGGCTTCCTTACGCAACTGTGTCCCAGTCAACATGAGAGTAAGATTGCACTTAATCTAATTGTAACATTTCATTATATACATTTTTTTGTTGATCCATAGTAACTCTGACAAATTAAGATTGATGAAAAGGTAGTTAATTTATTAATATTCAGGGGACATTATTTTCAGTTGCTTGCATGCTTTTACCTGACACATTATTACAGCTACTCTCGTTATTCCGAACGCGATAGCCACCGCAGCGAAGGCGAGTACGAGGAAGAGAGGTACGTGGACAGGAAGGAGTACGACGGCAAATGGGCGGACGGCAACGAACCCGAGCGGAACCACGCAGAGGAGAAACCCGCCGAGCAACCTCCCAAAGAGTAAAACTTTCGTTTCAAGTCACCGGTGTGCGTATGTGTCACGATTTAACGTAGTCTTTAATAGTAATATAAGATTAGACGTAGATTTATTTAAGGTGCTGACTTTTAATGCATTACTTTTATACATCTTAAAACGGTATTTTGTAAATATGTATTAGCAACAGTAGATACAACTTGATTGTTCAATCTGTATTCATTTAGAACGGCCACTAATTTCGCCTATTTTGATCCTCTTTTGTGAACTTTCTAGTGGCTTAATAACAACCATTCCAACATGTAAAATGTATGTTTACTCACAAAATTATTTACTATTCACTATGTCTCTGTGTGTGATGAATGTAAACTTAATATCAATAAATATGAATAAATTACCATTGTATTTTTATTTAACACCTAATTTCTACACTCCTACACAAAATCGACAAATTAGTTGGGGTGTGCAAATATCGTTCGAATGGAATATTAATTCGATTCGAAATTCGAATCGAGAGAAGATTGTAGATATTGTCTTTGTCATATTAAAAATGGGACGGAGCCAAGTCAAAACTTAAGTCGTTTGAAGTAAGTACATAGCAGTGCTTCCAGATGCACTGTAATTACGGTAGATCTACTGTATTCTAATCTTTTTACTGTATACTGTAATGGTTCATTACAGTATATAGAAATTTATTTGAAATCGCACACACAGGTGCGAAAGTAGATGATCTTTTTTGTTGATTTTCCTTATAAATTGTTTAAAATGTCATCTATTGTAATTTTAGTGGTTTTGGTAGTAAAGTGGTAATTGGTAGGTGGTAAATTCAATCACCGGAAATTTACCTCACGGAACATCCACGGCACTTCACAGATCATCATTGTAGACACCTAGCATCAGTAGCAGTCATTCATGAACTGACATTCTGACACAGGAATTGAAACAGGTGAGGTCCTGCACTGCAATGCCCACCTAGGACTAGACAAACCAAAGGAATTCGTAACACTAGCAGGAGATTTAAACGACATTACAAATATTTCTTTGAAATCAAGTTAAACATTCGATGGGAGTATAATATAAAATGCATTTTTACGTCTTTTAAGAAACTAACGGCCTATCAATCTTCGTACACCGAAAGACCGATACGACCATACCATACCAACGTCGCAGAGTTTATAAAGTTTAGCTGATTAACTATAGCTATGACAGCACTTACATAAGACAGACAAAACGAATTAACTCAACATAAAAAGCAATACATTAGCGCAGTTAAAAAGAATGATCCGAAAAAATAAGCGGTAGCTAAACACATCCTCAATTTCGGTTCTAACTACTGGACCTAAAAAAACTCATATCGTGAGTAGCCTTTACTTATACATTAGTATGCATCAATTCCGCGATAATATTAGTCTAAAATCATGTACTAAGATATATAATTTATCTATCTACCAGTGTTTCTCAAAGTGGGCCATATCGTGAACATGGGGTAAGAGACATTGAAATTGATATGAGGTGTCGAACAACTTTGTAAGGATGTTTTCGCTGACACCTGACATAGAATAATTTTTGTCATAGCAAAATGTTTTTTTTATAGATTTGTCCAGCCAGATATTAGACAGACGTCGAGACATTCGCCGACTAGCGCGTTACTGTTGTCTGTACTTGCCACATTGAACATTTTGAGAGAATGATTGATTCTAAAAGTAAGCAGTACACAAAAGTTTGAGAAGTCCTGACCAAATATGAATGTGAGCCTGCACATTGGACTTGAGGGCCGCAGAAACAAATAGCACCTCAAATATGTCACAGACCACGCAAATATTAGCTGCAGTCTGTAGTGTACACTACACATTATATTACATATAGTTTCCAATTCACCTTTTATCTCCCTAGATACTTTCCTTTTACAAATACCACTACTTTTATAATAATATTTGAACATCAGTAAATGAATATGACAATAAAAAAGTCAGTAGAACAAAGTATATCTTGACATCTCGATGAGAGTAGGAAGTGATTGTCAATTATATTCAGGCTTCGTGTTGACTACAAACCCTAAATTATATAACATTATATATTGTGAAAAAGAATCTTGGCAATAAAACACTTGTGTCCCATAAACCATTTATTGCTTTGGTTAAAAACATACAAATGCACCTATGTGCGCTTCTTTTTCTTCTTATTTTTGTTCTTATTGGTCTTATCTACATTCCAGTACCACAATAATTGTGCTACAATTGCACCATTAGCTAATGTTGAAACACAGTATGTAAGAATTATAATGTTGTCTCCAGTTTCTTGAATTGAAGTGAAGATTCTTGCTATGCTTCCTCCAAAGAGTAGGAAACATGTAACAGCTGACAATTGCCCTGTGCTTCCATTTTTGTAATTTGTAATGACTTGAATTGACTGAAAAATAAGGTGTTTCATTAGAATGAATATAGATAAAATCTCAAGTTATAGAGTGACTATTCCAACGAGAATAATTAATCTTAAGGACAGTTCATTTTAAATAGATGAATTAACTATTGTAATAAATACATGACAGCATAGCAAAACAAACTTAAAACATTTAGGTTGTAATTTTTTTCAAAAGAAGTTGAAAGTTACTAACAATTTGATTTACTTTGCCTATTTACCTTTGCAAACACTATAATGGGAACATTGACAGCCTGCATGTTCCATAAAATATCTTTAGGTGTATAGCCACCAACCAATGTTGCTACCAGACCTACATAGGTAGCAAGGAACAAAGATGCTTTTGTTGGGGAACCTCCATAGTGTAACACAAGAGCTGCAATTATAGCCGTTTGAATTGCAAGGAACGTTCCTTCACCCCAGGCACTGAAAAAAATTGAATTATCTGTATCTATACTAAGATATAAAAATGAGATGGTGTGTGTCTGTGTGTTGCTCAATCACGCAAGAACCACTGGTCCAATTTGCATGGACGAAACGTGAAATTTTGCATAGATGTAGCTTATTTAACTGGTCAATCTATAGGCTACATTTGATTTCGATATTTTTGCATTATTTAAATAGTGCAACTATTTTAGTGATGGCACTACACCCATTGGTTTCAGACTTTCATATTTTGGAGGTTCACATTTAAATACTTTTCATATACCTCCAATGGTTAACAAGTGAAACCTAAATTTTTTGTCAGTAGCGAAGCATGGGTACTTCAGCTAGTACAGCAATAAATTTAAAAAAATATTTCAATTTTTAAATATTTTTTGTCTAAGTAATTATAGTCAATAAAATGAGAGTTCAATAACCCCATTTTCATACCTGAATGGAAAGTTCATCACGTAACTGTACGCAAAGTTGGCAGTGATCGCAAACAATTCCAAGTAGACTCCATATATACTAATGCCCTGAGCGCTTTTACTGCGGAGAATCTTCACAATCTGAGGCACTTTTACTAATATAGATCCAGCAATAATCCCAATACCGAGCCCCTTGCTTAAAGTAGTCTTAAAACAGGGAACTGAAATTTAAGCAACAGTTATTAAGTAAAGATGTGCAGGTTTGTATAATATAATTATAAATAAATGAAATTACGATATTAAGTACTTACCGTCGAGGAAATTATAATTAATAAAATACTCTTCGTAACACTTTTCCGATAATACGGACAGTATCAAACCTTTTAGGATTTCCTCCATGATTTTACTTATTAGATTACTTTACATATAATAAATAAAAATATTACTTATTATTTATTATTCCATTTATAAAATTGTATAAAACATCTCATAAAAATATCCGACGCTCTAATCGTTGAAAATGTTGAACTTGAATTCCTAAATTGACAATAATTGACAAATTGGCAGTACAGCGTTATCGACATCACTTATGACGTAGGCATTTTTATCCGGCAGTGCTGCTATAATAAACTGAAATCTTTAAAATAAATTATTGTCTCTTAAATATTATTTATAAAAATTTAAAACGAGAGCAATGTACATATGGAAAAATTTAAACATTTTAATTTATATATTTATATTCCAACAAAGTTACCATTATTTTCTATGGCAACGGTCAATATACGGCCTGGATCAAAAAAGATGGCCGCAAATTATAAAAGTTAGTTTTAAAGGTGCTAAAGCCAAACCCGTAAAAATATTTTAAATAATAATCTACGGCCTACAATTGTCGGATTCTAGAACCTAAAACTTGCCTTTGCTGTCCACAGATGCCGATATAAGATTTTTTTTGCCGATATATTTCCTAGACTATCTTGTTGATTATTCTCCACTATTTATCAAAAACGTGGTCACATTTTTCGATAAATAGTCGAGAATAATCAAGCCATTACCATTCTAATATTCCCCATGAAATCAATTGAATTCCGTTAAAAATAAACATTTTCGTTTTATTATTATATGGAAGTATCAAACGAGCAAGGTGCTGTTAAATGGATACAGCCACCTTAACATCTGTAATGAAACCTAGATAAAATTAGCTTATTACTTGAGGTTGGCCACAGGGACGTTGCTACATCTGATAATTAGTTTGGAACGCCTTGTATACGTATGTTACAATCCTCCTTCAAGCCAGAATACAGCTTTACTTAACAATCGTGCAATTACACAGAAATAGGTGTAGTACTGCCATGATGATAGTAGCGGTGGTGCCACCGTAGTCAAATCATAATAAACCAGAATTTGATCCTTTTAAGTGATGTTATCCGACAGCGGAATAACAAGGTGTCTCTTCAAAATGAACTGATCCCCAGCTAGGCGTGTATATTAGTTCCTGTACTTCCAGAATCAGAATAAGGCTACGGTATCCCTGCCTGTCGTAAGAGGCGACTAAAAGGGAGCTTTCCGGGTTGCGGGCGACAATCGAGCTCGAGCCGTCCAGCCAAGCGACCCCGGGAAAGACGGCGGCATGTGTGGTCGCATGCTGTTGTAAATATCTGAAGGCACGGTGAGCGTAAATGCTCACCGGGAAAGAGCCTCAAAGGGACGTCACGCTCGGAGGACTCCGGTTGTGTCCGCTGGAGATCCAAGAGTCCTCCACGCAGCGCTTAGGACGGCCACCGTGGGGTTATAGTGCAGTAAAAATCCCACATAAAGTGGCTCCCACGGCGTCGGGTACCTTTTGAAGGTTACCCTCTCGTGACAAAAAAGGCATATTAAACGTTATTTAGGATATTAGTTTTTATCAATGTCGGCTTGGTAATACCTTCCGAGGATTATGCGCTATTTGAGTTTGGTCATTCACATACACTTGAAGAATCTCACAATGTATAATTTATGTTGAATTGGTGCTAAAAAGAAAACCACAAATAGAGCCAATAGAAGGCCTTGGACGATTTATTAAAATATTCAATTTCATATTTTATCGGTCGGAACCAAGACATGATTTAGGGTCTAGTCGGGCCACTTGTAGTTGGATTGGTTATATGTAGCAGGAGTAATAAAAGAACGATATTTTTCCTTCAATTTAATTTTAATGAATCAATATGCCACTTAATAATAATTTGGCATTTAATTCTAATCTTGAGAATCCCCTAATGTCCAATAAATCTTCGTCCGAATGTTTTAACTGGATGGATAAATAAACTAAAGATAAACCTGGTCAAAGTTTGTTTTCTAAGCATTTGGCATAAAATAATGATAATTGATACAAGACTTTGTTTATTAACAATTAACCATTGTTCTCGATTATATTAAAGATGTTACTACTTTTTATAAAATTATGCGGCGGCTTAGGATATGTTCCTAAGCACTTGTTAAGCTTTTACATATTTAATGAACACATTTATTCCAGAAGCATAGTGTATCGCTAAACTTTCACAAATGATATTTTTAAAACGACTTAAATAACGTTTTTACTTCTTTGTATTACGTAATTTATAATTTCTACATGACGCCCTTGTTAACTTGTACTTTGCGTATCATTCGTTTTTATTTTCGGTCTGCAAAATATTACGAATTCTTACACAGCAATTTCCTACCTATCTAACCCATACTACGCCACTTTTTGATACACCTGTATTTATTGTTTCACTTCAAAAGGAACATGTTAGGAATAAAAACAGACGGAGAATACGGCGACGCTAAAATGTTTAAAATATGATACATTTTAAAATTACGTAATTACAATTTTCTTAATGCGCTTTCATTTTCTTTTTCTAATGTTACTACATATTGACAGACAAAAAGTTAATTTACCGTTAAATATTGCAAATAAGTATAAGGAAAAATATTAATAATTAGATCCAAATATAAACCTTAAGGATTTCAATTTAATTTGCATGAAATTTTAATTTTTTAAGAAGTCAAATAAAGTTAAAATAATTGTATTCGACTAGGATTGTAAAAACATATGTTATGTATGCAATTTTTGTAAATACACATATAATAAAATTATTTAACAACATAATTATGATACATGAATTATGAATATTACTTATGTATATTTCTTTTCGTTTTGTCCCTCACACATGTACTGGACGGATTATAGGGGATAGTAATGTTCCAGCCGACATATGTGTAGCATTTGTACATAATTATCTGTTTTAACATTTGAAAAAAAAATACTCAAGTCGTACAAAACTAGTTAAAAAGATTACACTGGACGCTAAGGACTAAGTTCACAACACTCGTGGCGAAGGGACCTACAACTCATTATTATAAAGACATTATGAAACAATGCAACAATTTAAGATACGTAGTTTTCGTTATGAATATTAAGCCTTACGCACAAAAGCATGTTTGGCGCAATAGGAAAGTACTAAATTCTAATACAATATTACACTCCGATCTAACCTTACAAAATATTCTACTTCTCCGAAGTACTTCCGTCGAAACGAGAGGTCAAAGTCCCCAACGGAGAATATATATTGCGTTATGAACACTTCAATGTTATATAATAACTGTTGATTTATATGTACATTACATACAATGCGCCTACAATTTTGCTAAACCCTTCAAAACAATAATACGAATAATCTCCCTTTGCCACATCGAAACTACTCGACATTTGAAAGTTTTATATACCAAAGCCTTAATTTTAGTACAAGGACCGCACAAAAAAATAGATCATTAGATATTTTGCTACGGAACAAATTACCCTCTTTTGTACCACATGCGCGTAATTTTATGTTTTGTTTTAATTTTTATGTTCTTCATAAGGTTCCTAATAATATGCATGATAAATGAATCGTTAAATATTTATTTTGGCCTTTTTTTGTAATGCGATGTTGATAGATTTAGAATACATTTCTACTTTCTAGTTTGCTTACAAGTCTTCGAAGAGGAAGCGTTCCTGATCTTACCTTTATTATAGGCTACGAAATATATGATGAGTGACTAACAAAATGCGTTAAAGTAAACTACTAACTGGAAGGCTTTATATAGATTATACGGAACGGGCGTGACCTGTGATGATGATGAAAATAATGCTTACTATAAGTTTCTGGAATTAGTACCGTAAATACGACAGGCAGTATTGTAACATTTTTTTTCTGTAATTACATTTTTTCTTAGAATTGCATTTTGGTTAGAAATAATCATGTACACCTTCTCTATGGTTAATCGGTTTATTCAATGTCTTGATGCATGGGTGAGGTACCCACTATGTATTTATAAAATAAAATAAAATCTTTGAGACGTGTATTTAAATTAGGTGTACTAACACGATATCTATTAGCCTTAGAGAACTATCAAATGATACATACAACAATCTTCGTAATACGAAAATAGTCTATTTCCATCTATCAACAAACGGGGATCTATCAACCCTTTAATGGAGTATCCAATTATTAACCCTATAATTTAATCTACTCTAGCAATCTGAAAAAAAGTGTAAAATGTGTAATTGCAAATACTAATCCTAATTAAATTACTAATTGTTTCATTGCTTCCTTCCTATTATACTGATAGAGTTAAGTACGACATCAGAGTGGTTTCAATGAAAATGATAGTTTGGGTCTAGAATTGTTTTTCCCTAAGATCTTCTTTTGTTCCTCTTTTATTCTTTTCTCTTGTTCCTTTTTCAACTTTTGCCTCTCCTCGTCCATTTTTCGTTGTTCTTCAATCATAGCTAACCTTTCTTCCGCCTGTTATAGATAATTTCAACATTTTACTCAAATAGTAGAAAATTGTTCCAGTTAATATTGTCTCAAGAAAAAGCAGTCAAATTTATGATTTATTAAGTCTTTATTTTATAATATATTTCATTTACCAAGATAATATATAGCCTATGTTACTCAAACATAATAAAGCTATCTAGTGGTGAAATAATTTTCAAAATCGGTTCAGTAGATCCAGAGATTAGCCCCTACAAACACAAACTTACAACTCACAACCTCTTTATAATATTAGTATAGATTGTTACTTCACCTCTTACTACCAATAACAATATATTTTCAGAGAGATATGTCTATTCGTTTATTGAATTTGAACCCAAGATTTTTGTAGGCTTTTAAATGTTCAGATTTTTGTTTCTGAACATATCATTTTTTTCTGAGATTCATTGTGATGTAATCTCTGCTTAAATGAGTGGGCAATAGACTGAGTGATGGTAAAGATACCAATTCCTGGACAATGAAGTGTTACTGTCTGTCGTCACAGGAGGAAATACTACTGTGGGACTATGAGTGTAGAAAGTGTTTTATGATTTATTTTGAAAGAGAAAACACTCGAAATTTTCGAATAATAAAATAATTCGCGACTAACTCTATTCGATAAAGTATTCGAAAATTCGAATTGATCGATAAATTCGTAATTCAATTAATTCGTAATCGAATAATTCGTATGTTCGAATTATTCGCATACCCCTAACGTAAATCAATATTGCTCAATACTAACCAACTTCCGTTGTGCTTCCTCAATCTTTCTATTATTTTCAGCCATGATTTCTTCCAATTCTTTCCTTTTACGAGCTTCTTCTTCCTGTATGATAAAATAAATATATTAACAGGGAAGCAAACACCATTTGACAACATACAACTCAAAATAAATACACAACATTTAGTTCATAAAGTAATATTCATTCTTGACATCATATTATTGCTGCTATTTAAGGCACAACTGGGCCTCATGCATTCATTATATGCATAATTTGTATTCAAAACCAATTTGCAATTAATTGTATTGACTTGAAAAATTTTGATTCATAATCAATCAATATTTTCATTTGCATTAAATACCTATGGCACTGATTTATCCTAATTTGATCCACATATTGATTTCTATAATGCATATTATTGTATTTCATCATACACATTGAGTATACAAACACCTACTTGAAAAAAAATTTTGTTATACAAAAAATAGTTCAAAAAATACCTTCAACATTCTGGTTGGGTCCTCAAAGCAGCGTCTCCCTTAAAATTCATACAGCTTCTGGCTCTTGATAAGTCTTCCGACCTGACTTATAGACTACGTGACTGCCAAGGACAGTCAAGTGAACAGTTTTAAAATGCTAGCCGGTCACTTTTATGGCATTCTTACCGTAGGGCAATTGATAACAGACAGACTTGCCTCTTACATAAATGACATGCATGTAGTTATCGATTACAATTATCAAACATTAAAAGACTTTTGCGTCTCAATGAGTGACAAGTAATTTTAATTTAAGACAAATTCTTGTAAGCACTCGAACTACACCTGACTGGACCTTTAACAGATATGATCGAAATAATACTTTTATTAGTTTGGCTTGTACATAAAGTCTGCATAGATATTATTGGTACTTCAACATTGAAATTTAGTTAGCATGTTTATTAGCATGTGGAACAACCGGAGTTGTTCTTTTGTGTGTGTGTCATGTGTGAGAGCAAGAGCAATGGTATGTTGCATTGCTTTTACACATGACTGAGAGACAGTGGTAGCAGTTACCTGTCTGGCGAGCTCCTCCCGCCGCTGCTGCTCTCTCTGTCTCTCAAGTTCTTCCATCATCTCCTTCTCCATCTTGCGTTTTGCCTCTTCCACTCTCTTTGCTACTTCCTGCTCTATTTCATCTTTACGCTTTTCTAATTCTTCTTCCACACGTTTCTTCACAAGCAATTCTATTCTCTTTGCTGCTTCTTCTTCCACAACCTGAAATGTAATATTTGAAGACTTTAAGTTAGTTAGTGTGAGTGTGTGTGAGTGTTAGTAGTGTTTTACTTTTTTGCCAGTAGTTCAAAAAATACAATTACAAAATGTCAAGGTTTGGTTTAAATGAATAGAGGTTGGAATTTTAAAAGTGGTAGAACCAATTTGATTTGATAACTGGTCAACAACAATTATTGAACTTTGTTGGAAACGTGTAGATGCCAGTTAACTCTTATATGAGGTGTCCATCTTAGTCTTCAGGAGTGACAATACATCTTTCATCTAATTTATGAATATGTTACAGATGCAAATAGGCAGCAGTGACATTACTATCCACGGCACAGCTCACTAGTTATATATATCACACATCTCAGGATATATATTCTATCTGCTTTGATACCTGAAGCAGTACTAACTTTGCAGTCCCTAATGATCCCGTTGAAACATATAAGTCAAATGAAGTTGGATTGCTTCATACTTGAAATTGAAAAAGAACATGGGAGAACTGATATCATAATTTAAAAAAATTGTAGGAGTTAGAACTTGTGGTTCGACTACGGAAACACCACCGCTACATCTATTTCTGCCTAAAAATAGCAGTGTTGGGCATTGTTATGTTCTGGCCTGACGGATGTGGTAAGGGACACATACATATCTGATGCGTCCCAACTTAGTTATCAAGCTTAACAATGCATCCGTGGCCAACCACAGGTAAGACTCTGCTCTTATCTGGGGTTGATAACAGATGTCCATGGGTAGCGTGGCAGTGGCCAATTACCATCAGGTCTAATGCTCGTTTGCTACTTTGACAGCCAAAAAATAACAAATAGGCGTGTTACACTTGCATCAAAGCAAATTCTGCAGACTACAAAAAAAAAGTATCTGTTACACAAAACAAAAATAATACGATAACATGTGTTACTTTATTGTATTGATTAAACGAAGATATTAATTTAAAGGTCACTGTGTCATATGGCACGGTTTGTTTACAAACCTTTTGTTCAGCTTCCCGCACACGTCTTTGTCTTTCCATTTCCGCTAGCCGGTCTACTTCGTCCATTTTACTACGGCCCTTCGACTTCTTACGTCTACTTCCATCGTACGAGGCTTCGCTACTGGTCGAAGATGACGCGGAATGTGATCTTTTCCTTTAAAATAAACAATTAACCTTGTTATACTTATTCCATAATATAATTACACGCGTTTATTAACATTGTAAACAACTTACCTGGACTTAGAACTTCTTTCTCTAGATTTATCAACATGTTTCGAACTCCTACTGCGTGATGATGATCGATCCTTAGATCGGCTTTTTTTTCTGGAATGTTTGCTGTTCTTATGATGTCGCCTGGGCGATTTGCTGCGTGATCGTGAACGACCCATGCCTTTTAGCTGTATATTTGTTAATTAAATAAACGTAGCTGTATATATTTTATTTGGAATTATGCAAAATATGCGAACACCTCACTTCACTCTCAAACTTAACCACTCCAAGTAAATGTTGCCAGTACTAAAACAGTTAAAATTCTACTACTCATTCTAGACAAGATATTTTGAGAAATTTAATTTATGAAAAAAGACATCAAGTATTGTCACCGCTTCATTTAGTGTACCAATAATTAATATGTAATGAATAAATTTCTCATTCAAGTACTTGTTTTGATTAAATTCTACTATAAACTAAATATATCTATATAATTTCAGATGGCAGCACTGTATACTTTTTTTTATAAGAGAAAAGTTTTCATTACTATTCAGCCAAATATGTGTTTCCAACACTCATTTTATTTATTTTGTTTGATAAATGCAAATGAACAAGCAGTAGAGCAATTTTCAAATGCCGTTACACGCAATATACATTACATTTAAGTATGAAGAGGACTCTGCACTAAGAACTGCCATTATAAATGGCAGCAGACAATTATTATTATATTGCTTGCTTGCTTAAGTTGCAACATCACAGGGGTGGTGTTTCAGCCAGAAATGTCCGAAGCAGCTGAGGTATGGATGTATAGCTAATCTTCCAATAGGATTGATTGATTAGCTTGGGACTAGTGGTAGGTTTAATAAAGTTTTTTATGGACGAATATAAAGGAATAAGAAACATTTTACTAATAATAATTTTAAAGTTGGTAGAACCCGTTGTGGGTCGACTTCGGCGGCACCTCAACTATAACTATTTCTTCTTAATAATAGCAGTGTGGCATGTGTGTAATCTTATCAGAGGTTGGTCATAGCTGTCCATAGGTGGCAGTGGCCGCTCGTCACACGTCAGACTGATACAGACTGATACACGTCAGACGTTCGTACGCTAGGTAAGGATAACTGGTATAGCTTGCAAATTCAAAGCACATCGGATCCGCTTGACTTTGGTGACAACGGTCAAATAGTTTTGATCAAATAGCTTAGCTTCGACCTTGTTAACCGTTCAGTTACCTCGCACGTCTCTGATGGAAAAGCACCATATTACCACGGTAATAGTAGATACTATTACCGTAATAATACGCATTACGTAGTGCGTTGTGAAGTTCGTGATGAAGGGATAGTTAGTACATTACCAAGATGAAGTATGACTAATTTAAATATAAACTAGGTTATGCAATATATTATATCTTTTTAATTAATTATGTATCTATGTTACCGACTGATTCATGACATTCGCTGAGTTACTTAGTGACAAAATATTCTTTTTCCTTCTGATTAATAAACGTTATCAATTTGGAAGTTGCTTTTAAAATTGTTTCTTCGTCCAGTATACTCTCTTTAGTAGGTCTCAGCATCCCTGTGTTAGTGAGACTAGGGGATACGCTATAAAGAGTACTTTTGATATTAATCGGATCAATTTTAAGAAAACTGCCTTTACCTCGAGGTCCGTCATCTAGTTTACTGAAATTAAAGTTCTTTTTAAAATTCATAATGTCCGCTTCTGATGTTAAGCGGCTAGCTGACTTTTTGAGTAGAGATTTAAAATCTGTGACGCTTTTAGCACTCTGCACATTGTGTGGGCTACTTACTATCTTGATGGAAGTTGAACAAGATACCGTATCTTGTATAAGAAAGGACGCCGAGCCGGAACTGTCTAATGAGGTAATTTTATCATTAAACGCATCCTCTGAAACAAATGCTTCAAATTTTGAATAATCAAGAATTTCTTGAGTGCAAGTTTCCTTTTCTCTCTTATTCAACTCACACTCATCTTCAGGCTGAATCATTACGTTATCTGGGTCATAAAACTCTTTTAGTTTTGCCAGTATAAGTTTTATGTCTCGTTCCTCATCTATATCGGCGTCATCATATGATTCCTTTATTTCTATATTTCCTCTGTAGAAGTAGTCATAGGGCAATGTGTATCCTCGTATCACTAATTCCGCTGCGCTGCCGTATCGTGGAATGGTCATAGGCTGTTTGTAAATACACTCGAACTTTCCTGTCGGGGCCTTTGGGTTACCAGCATAATCAATCACAACTGCAATTAATGGAGTATAAATATGTAGTAATAAAAAAACGTAATTAGAGGTTGTAAACGATTTTTAGGCTTTCAATATAAAGCTATCATAACCATTTTTTTCTTTCCAAAACCTACTAATAGACATTTTTGTAAAAATTGAATATTCATTTGAAAATTGTTCCTTAAATGTAATCTAATAACTATGTAATTGTTATCTTATATAAAATCATAACAAGATCATATCTTTGACACAGCCCTAACCTGGAAATTAATATTACATCAGGTAGAATAGGTTACCGACAAACGAGTCAAATACGGAAAGAAACATAATATTGTTTTAGGTCTCGGTTCGATCGGCGCGTCGGATCTTCTGACATATTGACTAGTTAAACAGCTATTATACATGTGTCTGAGGAAATAATTGTCTCAGCGGACATAATGTTTTTTAAATCCTCTTTATATTTTACAAATTCAATGCAAAGGTTTAAATCTGTGATTGACGCAAATCATTATAAAGAACACTTTAAACTATTTAATGAAGACTCGATCTAATGACTATTCAAGTTAGGTTGATAAATATATATGTATACTATACTAGATAACTCTACTTACTCATACACAAAACACACTCATAAAACATTCAGCTTCTACATACAACTTCTGCATGTACCAACACTCAATGATAAAAAGAAGATTATATTTTGAAAAGATCTTAGTGGAAAGAGGATTTACTATACTATGACAGTTCTAGAAGTGGATATTTGGTTAAATTGATATAAACACAAACTACTTTACTTTAGCTACCTTTTATAATATCTGACACGACTGCTGGACAAATCTTCGCCGTGACCTGTGTTGTATGATTTAAATCCGGACAAGAATTGATTTCGATCAGCCACGGCTTGTATTCTTTGTCCAGGATGAAGTCACAACCATAAAGTTCAAAGCGGTTTTTACACACAGATAGCGAATCTTGGCAACTCAACATTATCCCAATAATAGATCGCTTCATACCGGGATAAATCAAATTATCCCATACTTTATCCCTCCCAATTTTGGTCAAGTAACTTTTATATTTCTCCAAATCCCACATATTATTTTGTGGCAAATCAGCGTGTCGTCCTACACAATTGTTGTATTTCCTTTGCACAGCGTTATTTGTCAGATGTATGGATTCGTGATAGTTTTTTAGATTGTACCGTTGTGAGCTAAATTTCAAATAGCAATCTCTATACATCCATATAATCAAGGGATATGTACTTGTTACCAAATAATATTGCCTTATATCGAATTTCGTTTCATATATCAGTAAGGGTTCTTCTGTAAAAGATGTTCAATAATTATTTTTAGCAATAGTATCTACCAAAAGTAAAAAGACGTACCCCTTTAGCATTTTTATTACTTAGCTACTAAATATATTATACTTTGAACACTTACCAATATATTTTTGGATCACGTATTTGGAGTTTGCTTTGTTCAGCAAGTTTGTTATAACACCCAATTTGGACGCCATTCTTATACCCCTACCTCTCGAACAATGTGCCGGCTTGATAATCCATATATTATGACAACCTTCGCAGCTCAGCTGGGGTCTGTACCTATGAATTTCTTTCAGCAAATACTTGGCATAACTCAAGTATAATCTTAACTTATTACTTTTATCCGTTTGAAATACGTCTTCTTTTGCAATGATTCGATAATATTTCTTCAAAAATGAATTCCATTGACCCGAACTGGCGGTAGCTATTGAACGGTCGATATCCTTGTTCTGCTTACGAAACAGATATTCCTTGCAACGATTCAATGCAAACACTATAACGTTCATTGATACTTTGCCAGTTTTCAGAAAGATGGGTCTTTCATTAGTCACCATTGAAAGAATCCATTTAAGCAAACTAGTGCATGCGGTGATTTTGAAGTCTTTTACGAAACCTTCTATTTCGCCAGCATCGTAGCTGTTGTATGTTCTGGGACTATTAACTTCTGCTACGTCTTCTATATAAAACCAATAATTTCTTTTGATAGACGAACATAAACCCTGCTTTGTAGTCCACATCGCATCGACTTTTAATTTATTAACTATAGTGTTACATTCCTTTGTCATGTCAATTACAGCAGCATCCCGAGACTCTTCCCGTGTGCGCCATAAAAAATTTGGATTATATTTTTCTACAAAATTCGAGAGTAATAATCTTTCTAATTCACTATGAATTTCATTCTTATTGGAAAACGTTCCATTTCGTATTTTGGAGAGGTTCATTCGGTTGGCTGGAATTTTTTCAACCCAACCCCGATCCAATAAAGCCTTACGTACGGCGCTGCAACAGCCGTATACGGAAAATATCTTATTTTCTTTTATTGCATTAGCCGCTAGATTTTTAAGTTTTTGATATCGCATGGATTTTGTTTGACAGCTGCATATAACGAAGTTCTTCTCTTTAGGGGTAAGCCCCGAAGAGTAATACGTGCTTTTAAACATCATTGGAGGCGTTTTATTTAGGTCCATTGGCTTGGAACTACCAAATCGGTTAAAAGGGGAAGGGAATCGCTTCACATTTCTTTTGGTACAAATTATTTTTTTCTGTAAAAATTGTATTATTATTATTACAACATACTTTTCTAATCATTAATAATATTCAATTTATTCGTTGTCGTGTATAGTTATTTAAAAAGGAATTACTGGGCATGATTTTTGTCCAAGTAGAAAGGTTGTACCAAGAATTTCTTCATAATTCAGGCGTTTGCTTCTTTTAGCACATCGTTTGTTCACAACTCTCTGAGAGAAAAGTGAAATTAAAATGTAATACTTTAGCTTATCGTTATTTAAATAACATGATATAAACATTTAGAATACAATACTCAGGTAGGTATGTCGTATGAGAATAGGTATTACCTTCTTTTTTCGTGTTAATCTTTTCTTTCTGTGCGGCATCTTGAGGGTCTAATTTATCTTTCATGTTCAAAAATACTTCAATGAATAGTAAATATTTATACACTTTGTTTCTATTTGCCAAAATTTCAACCTAATTCATTGTTGCTATCTTCAAATTACTATATTACTACACAAAGTAGTTATATTCTATATTCGTTACTGAAAGTAATAGTACTTTGTCAGTCATTAAATAATTTTCACAGACAATAAGGTACTCATTATGTAAATGTAATGAAAATTTTGCTTTATGTAGGTAATAGTATTGATAATATTGTTGTCAATAGTGTTTTCATTACCTTGTTATATAGTATATATTTTTTAATTAAATTTTTTCATTATTATTTCATTTCATTGTAATATGAAAATATGTCATAATTTGACATGACAGTGTCCTATGACATCTAGTACAAAAAAATCCATTTAAAATTTGCCAGTATTTAATAGGATCTTTTTGGAGAAAAGTTTTGGATGGATCAATATACGGATCACGGGATGCAGGATTAAAGGAACCTGGAAACTGGAAAATAAGTATTAATTACCAATACTACATAAAATAATGTTTATTTATATTAATAGACATAGAATATGAATTTAACAACAATTTGGAAGATATATAGGTACAATGCAGATTAAACACTGAAATAACAATTTAGTATTACTTTAGCTTCAAATATAAATGCTAAAAATATACTAATGTAGCAAAATTCCGTTAAACATCAGAAAAAGGAGCATTGTAATTATATTAATCACTCATTTGGATTAATTTTGAATTAATTTGGACTTTTTCGTTTAAAAAACGAAATACGCGGTTCGTCGCTCAAAGGCGTAATAACAACACGATATGGTGAATAAATATTCGTGCAACTTTTAGAGAACGTAATTGCCTTTTGTTTTGCCCTGTTCTCGTCTCGAAGTTTACAAATACTTCTGCCAATAGCGCTTAACTTTTTAATAGGGTTCGCATCGTCTACACTACTTCGCGACGTGAGCGGCTCTAACATCGGCTTCTGATTGGAATTCATTACACCCGATTTAGATTGCCTCACCGGCACCAAAGTTTCAGATCGACTAGCAATTTTGTTCTGAACGGAAATTGTGGACCGGAGTATACTGGCCGTTTCTCGTTCCCATTCGATAGGGTCAATATAACATCGTTTATTACCGACCGACCTGTCAATCTTAGGTTTTTCTGCTTTGCGGGCCGACTCTGTCCGGTACTTGCTGGTCAGATTGACGGATTGGATAGTTTCGGGGCCGCAACACGAATGAGATACGACACGTCGTTTACTTTCTGTATTTTTTTCGCGTCTTCCTCGATGTGTCCTAAAAGAGAGTACGGACGTTTTACGTTTTTTCGAAGCATTTTTGATAGTTAGTCCAGATTTTACCGCAGTAACAGCTTGGCGTACCGTGAGTGACTCCTTCGAACCTATCACCAAACCATCTTTATTTGTAGGCAGGGCGTCGTAAGGATTTAACCATGAAAGGAAATCTGTTATAATAGGTCCACTGTATTCAGAAGGCACAGGTTGCTCGGTTTCTGGAATGGTGTCTCCGGAAGGTACCCGTGGCGCCAAGGGAGTGATGCTCCTCGGTTCATGTTTTCTTTCTTTAGATTTCTTGACAAGTCTTTTCCCATTAATGCATAGCGACAAACCGAGGTACGCTGGGGCTTTTGGTATGACCTGCCTATACGCTAGCTCGAAAGTTCCCGTATCAGCTTCAGGATTATATCGTCGGTCCAACACAACTGTTGAAAGGTAAAAATATATTATATAAATATTTTTAACGGTTTTGTAAATTTATTTTTGTATCAGTTACCTTTAATCACATCTTCGAGACATTGGGGGCAAAGTCTTGCTGTGACAGAAGTGGTAGGGGCGAGATCAGGACTAGAATTGATCTCAATTAGCCATGGAGTAAAATCTTCTGTCAACATGAAATCCGCTCCATAGAGTTCGAAGCTATTTTGCCTTTTATCCATTGACTCTTGGCATGCTAACATGGCCCCAATAAGACACTGTTTCATCCCAGGATATATTTTAGTGTCCCAAAGTTCGTATTTTCCTATCTGTCTTCAAAATTTCATTCAATTATTAAACGGATTTAGTCAATTTGAGCACAGAAATATTTCATATTTACCTGAGATAAGCCTTAAAAGTGTGACAGTCCCACATGTTCTCATCTGGCAAGGCTTTGTCACGATCACCGTTATTCTTGTACTTAGTTTGTACTGCATTGTTCGTGAGGTGAACAGATTCGTGATAATTGGACAAGCTGAAGATCTGCGAGCTAAATCTTAGGTAGCTGTCTCTGTAATGATGCGAAATGTGCAAGGATTACACGTTGCTTTATTATGAGAGTAAACAAACAAGTTTGAAATTATCTTACTTGTATAACCAGATCGTTAGCGGTTGGCAGTTTGTAATCAGAAACCATTGTCGAATATCGAATTTTGTATCGTAAATTACTAATGGGTTTTCTGCAATTAAATGTAATAAATATCAAATTATCTAATTTTATCTTAATTTAAAATATAATAACGCAAATAATTGAACAAATTGTTAGTTATCTTTACCGATATACTTTTGTACAACATATCTGGTTTTCTGAGCTGGTATGTTAATAAGACCTATGATATCCTTGATATTGTTCATCAGCTGAATGCCTTTGCCACGACATTTGTTTCCTGGTTTCACTATCCAAATGTTTAGAACACCGTCAATATCTACCTGTGGCCAATATTTCGTTATATTGGCTAAAACTTTTGCAGCTCGTCGCTCCAACTGTCTAAAGAAAAAAACAATTAAGACACATTGATGTGAACGTGAAATAATGCATTTGATTGTTGATATTTTCTTTACGAATATTTCTGTTAACACACTGCAATATATTGAAATGCAGACAACTCCATTCGGATTGAAACTAACATTAAACGATAAAAATATCTCATCAAAAATTCTCACCTTGAAGCGTGTCGGAGACTAATACTTATTATTGTTCGCTTTGTATGTTTAGATATTTATAAGTCTGATATAAATGAATGGTAATCTATGGTTTTATTTAGTTACAAATGGTCAAATTATAAATAATGCTTGTGATATTATGTAACTTACTTGATATTAATATTTTTGTCGTCCATAAACGTTGCTTTTTCGTGTACCAAAAGATAATGGTGCGTAAGAAATTGGTCCCATTCATGTTCCCATATATGCTTAGCTTCTTCCTCCTCGTCAATATCTTTGTGTGTAAAGAATGAAATATATTCATTCATTCTATTTATTGCAAATTCAATAGCACTGAATGGCACTTTTCCGTGGTTTGTGACTAGGTTTTGGTCACCGTTTGTTTGTAAAGTATTAGATAACCACTTGATTATACTAATACAAGCGGTTATTCTGAAGTCGTCAATAAATTCATCAAGACTATCAGAGTTATGGATATTATAGCATCTCGGAAATTTTGTTAATGCAACACCTGGTTCTGTGTACCAATGCATTTGAGTCAGCGAGGTCGTCAAACCTTCTTTGGTTGTAAAAATTGATCTGGAAAATCTAAAACAGAAGCCATCATGAGATATAACGTATCAAATATATTAAAAGAAAATAAAATATATTCTACATACTATAAATATGTATTTTGATTGAAATATTTTGGGGCATTTAATCGGATTCATAGGTCTCACAAATAACCATTTGAGAATCCAACTCATATTGATAAATCACAGTTATAAATTGCGCATATACCTGCTTATGACGACCTCCTTATTACTAAGGAGCCAGTCGTATTTATCTCTTTTGGTCGTCCAGAGAAAGTCAACCGAATGATGTTCCATAAATTTATACAGAATCATCCTTTCTACTTTCGAGAGCTCCTTACCGGACACCTTTTTTGGATCCACATTCGTCGGTGGGTGGCGGACCTCCGATAAACAACATTACGAAATCAGAATAAAAAATAATGTATTCGGACATATTAATAAACTTTATAACTATATGATATGATTTAATGCTATCATCGACATGCGAAAGAGTGTGACACAACCGAAACTGTTACGCATGCAATATTATAATAATAAAGTGTATATTTTTATTGATTTGCATATAGAAAACCACTTTTAAAGCCAATGACGTAAATACATCGTCTTAAAGCACTTAGTGCATGCTGGAAATTGTTTCTAGCATTGCGGTTGTCATGAACACACATTGATATATTTTATTCTAACAATCAATACGATGCAGAAACCGTATTTCTTTTTTATATGATAGAAGTTAGATAAAAGCTTTCATTTCATATATTGTTAAGTATAGAATTATCGAAAACTTCAATCCGTAATTTCAATTCTACACGAATTTAATCATAATATTAAAGAAAGTTTTACCAATTTTTCGATAAGATTGAACACTTCAGATGTTTTTTTTTTCATTTGAAACATCGCTGGCTGCGTTGATAATGTAAAAAAATAGCCAAATTATTCTCAGATAGGTACCTTATGTGATTCATATTTTTCTATCCAGCCTCTCTCGAGTAGCGCTCGCCGCACCGCTGGGAACCCCCCGCCTTTTATCATGAACACCTTGTGTTCCCTCATTGCGTTGTCCGCTATCTTCTTCAACTCATTCCATCTCTCGCCACTCACCCAGCTTTTGTACTGCTTTAGTTGTTCTATCGATGACGTTGTCTCTGCCATTATAGAGTAAGTAAAACACATTTTATAAAATAAATCCGTCAGCTCGGTCCGTCAAATATTGTTTTACGAACATTTAAATATTTTGTAATTGTTTCTATATGTACCTACCTATAGAAGTGTAAGATTTTTTTGTTAGGATTTTTAAAATACATGGCAGTAAGAAGGTAGAAAGGTAAAAAAAGAGTGAAGCAACAAAAGATAATAGTAGACAAATGATAGGGTGATCGTGGACAAAGTGAAAGTGCCTCTTTCGGGAGTGTTATCATTTTAAAATGTTACTCAACAAACCTGGTGCATGTTCAGACTTGGAAAATGAAATTGCACTGGTCGGTCGTAGTTCCTTTTTAACGACACTCTCTTTATGCAATTTCGAGTCTGACGCACTCTCCTCTAAGTCCATCGTTATAGCCATGAGCCTCGCTTGTCACTCTTCGGAGTCCTGCAACAGAAGTTTTTGTCAAACGTCAACAGCATTTTCAGTTTTTTTTCATGGAGACAACTGCGCGGTTCAGAGGTCGATGATGAACTAGTGGTTAAATATACACCAGATTACACCAGTGCAATAACCTACTTTAATTTAACCTACTTTGAGGTTCCGTACTACCATGGTTCCGCGCGCATCCCCGCCTGGCACTATGTCAATGACGTCACAACTTAAGCACGTCCTTCGCAGAATGTATGCGGAAATTAATAAACCTAAATTACACTTACCCAACGTAATTTTGTAACCGGGTCGGTGATCAGTAAACTAGGTTAAGACGAACACGATAAGGTCCATAAAATATGATGATGATTAGGTACAGTGATAATTTGGAATACTAATAATTTATTATGACATTTCATTTAGACGGAGAGTTCTTACGGAAAAAAATGACGTTTTGTATTAACAATTTGACTGAAAAGATTGTCGAAAAGAGATTGTCGTTTTTTTATTTATATTACCGTAGCAACGTAGAAAACATGTTTATGAAATGTACCTGTTTAGGTATCCATATCACATATACATAGCCACATCATATTATGGTATAAGGGCGGGCGCATTGAATGCAAAGTCGAAAAAATTCATAGTTTTATTTACACGCCCCACATTTTGCCGTCTAAATCAGTGTGAACTATATTGACCACATAGACCACAACGCAACTTCAAGCAAACCGTGCATGAGAGGCCGGTTACTCTATAGTAACTACATGTTAGCCCACATTCATTTAAACCTGTGTCAATAAGTAGTTTCAATTCTGATAGTCGTCAAGCTTGTTTAAATGACTTTTTAATTTCGTTATAAAAAGGAGGGTATTCAGGGGACTAATATTACGATGAATTTACATTAAAATCGCCTATGGTGATGATATAGTAATATTTTAAACGTCGACTTCTGAAGATACTTTAAACACATATAGTTGAAAGAACTAATTTAAATTACTATACGTATAATAAATTTTACGACAACCACCATACGCAGTAAGAATAGTCGAGAATGCTAATATTATAAGATATATAAGCGACTATTTTCAATGTGCCTCGTGATTTTACTTAAAACATGTTTATTAATTACTGGTTAGTCCTTAGTTGTGTATTTTGAATTGGAAAAATGTATAAATAGAATGTTATGTAAATACGTATTGCAATAAGAACCATGAATTTGTACTGTGCTAGAGTAAATTCATTTTTATCAAACAATCAGAGATGTACGCATCTAAAGTTTTTATTTGTATGGATTGTACCAGTACCAGTTGTAATAAGAGGTAAAATTTGGACTATGTTAAATCATTTGGAGTTCCCGCCAATTTTCGCACTCTTCGACGACTTCGACCCCATACTAGCATTAATGGATTTATTCTACCAATGTCTCCTTAAAATTGAGATTGTGATAAACAAATTTGTATTCTAAAGTTATTGCCATAAGATCCTAATTAACATACTTCAATTTAAGGATATGTCAAAACTACATCTGGCGTTCTGTTTATTTCTTGGTATATAATATCGTAATTACGTAATTATTATACACTTAAATTACATTTTCAAGCGTTTTCTATAATTTTAATTAGATTTATAAAGACAAATTACCAATAATACAAGCAATGAACCCGAACAATCTATCATAACCAACTTCACATGGTAAATTTTGTTATGTTGTCAGCCATGTTAGCGTTTGACGCATTTGACGTTGGATTTAATTCCCTATGTTGCCAATACTGTTTGTGACATGAAAGCAAGATGGCGAGTTCATCTCCGGTTGATTGTTCGTTCCGTGTTACTTCAACATACATTTGATGTCATCTTTTTCGAACTTTTGTTTCGTAATGAGCCAGCGATCTAAATATTCGTGAATACATCTAAGGCTAGTGTTAAAGTGTTTTTAACGAAAAAAATAAGAGATAACATTTTAACTCAGATGTGCATCTATCCCACCTGAGGAATGTTGGTTTTTTTCAGTGATTTGTGGTTCGGTCAGGTGTTTTCGTTTTAGAATTAAAATTTTGTTCTTGCGCAGTGAGTGAAGTTACCGGGTTCAGATGTATTTGTGTCGTGGGGATGCTATATGTCGGGACTGTTTTCAATGTTGGGAAACAAAAGCGTGAACTATTTGTTTTGATAGATCGTGATAAAGTAAATTAGAAGGTCGGACTGGTAAGCAGCTCCGGCCAGAGTGATGGCCTTCAGTGAGGTGAGTGTCTTGTAAATTACTTCAGTGTGTGATAGTGTCAATAAGTTTTTCATATTTGTTATGCATCAACAATTGTTTAGAAAACTTTATTATTCAAGTTTTGATAAATTGCATGAAGCTTACGTTTCAATTTGTATGTATCTCGGGTTTAAAGTGGAAGTGGAAACTCTAATATTATTCTACATGCTTGCAAGTTGCTGTCCTAATATTTGACAGTTCAAAAACAGTATAAACCCAACATTTTTACTTTAACTCTTAATTTGTTACACTCGTTTCGTAATAGTGTTTTGTCAAAATTATTATAATGTTTCACGTATGTGTTCCACAGTCACCAAAGCATTAACTGAATACATAAATTATCAGCGAAATCCTCGAAGGAATGTATTATCATGACAGCGCTTGCTAACTGATAATTTGTGAATATTCCTGAAATGATGCTAGAATGATAAGAACTAATCCCAGTGGACTTACTAACAATAATTTCTCCTGTATCTACCTGTAACCTCTAAGCTTATGATATGGATGTTCAACTATTTAATTATAACTATAAATATTGTTAAATTTTATATACTTTGTTTAAACAACGTGCATTGGTATATTTTAAACTTGTTTTTGAACTTAAATTTTAAGTAAAGATTTAATCCTTAACATAAATATAGCTTTATTTTAATATGCATAATTTATAGCATAATTTATATAATAAATTAGCATTCCAAATTATTCTTCAATTGAATGTGTGTGTTTTATAAAAACTGTTATTTAAATGCAAACAAAATAAATTGTTTAGTAATATAATTATTTTGTCACAAAAATATGTAAATTTATAAATTATTTACATGACAACATTGATTTAACCAGAATAGGGAAACTAATTAGTACATTTTGTCCTTTTGAACGTCATTTTATTTTGTTGAGATAATTTAGAACAATTAAGTAATAGTGTTCTGACCTGCTTTTCATCCATTAATAACTAGTTTTTGCTAATTTTTGACTTTCACTAAATTAAGAAGCGACCTATTACATTGTGGAAGAAATAACAATACCATTTTTATTTAATATAAACAGCGAAGACATGTCTTACACGTTAGAGGATTGGAGTTTAATATTTTGTTCTTAACCTTTTATAGCCTTAGTATTTATAGAGGAAGGAATTGTTGAAAATATAGAACACACTGTGTATATAATATAATAACAATAGGACCATATACATTTTCATTCTCATTAATATTATTGAATATTTAGTCAATGTACAAATATGTCATAATTTAATATGTACAGAGAGCCATTTATAACTAAAGCTATTGAATGCAAAAATACTAAGAATGTGCAATAAACAATAAACCTATTATTTAAAGGTATACTTTAAAGATATGAAAAAGCAAGCATACTTAAACGAGACACTCTTGATGATTTTGCAGTAAATTCAGATGTCCTTATGTGATGTGATGTGTCACTGCATTGGGCATGTTGTATTGAATCCTCTATCACATAAAATAACAAGTAACTGCAATGACATTATTGACAATACAATACAAATATTTGTTTTTTGTTGAAGGCGGTAGAACTCTTCTTGGTTCGACTGCAGAAGCGCCACCGCTACACCTATTTCTGCCTAATGACAGCAGAATTGTATGCTGCTGTGTTCTAGTCTGAAGGGTGTCATAAGGGTTGACATACTTATCTGAGGCATTCCATCTTAGTCCTCAAGGGTAGCCACGCATCTATGGCTAACCTTAGGTGAGACTTTGATCTTAACTAGGGTTGATTACAGATGACCATGGGCGACAGTAGCCACTTACCATCAGATGGGCTGCATGCTCGTTTGCTACTTCCAAACTATAAAAAAAAATCATTTATACAAGCAATAATTATGAAGGATCATATAGATGCATTAAGTTTTAACCTTTGCTTGTGTTAGGTATGTCGTAAATGAAAAGGTTATAGTAGATATTATAAATAATTATACAATTGTTGTTTGTTTAACTGATAACTAATAGATTACTATAGGAACTTATTAGATTCGGCAACAACATTAAAAAGTATGTTTAATTTTATTCATTGGCATTAGTTTTGCTTATAGATAATGTTATGCACAAATTTTATATAAGTTTCTAGTGTCTGCTATTCGTGCAATGTTGTCAAAAGACAAAATGTCAGGGGCCATCGTTTGTAATAGTATACGACTGATGTAACAACAGTTACCATTTCACACGTTCTTATTACTCTTTGTGGCTGCTCTAAGTGAAGTTATTTAGCTTCGGGTGAGCCGTCCTCTAACAGATTGGCGGTAGGCGTTTCATAATTGTGTAGTTCAGCGGTGGTTTCCCACGATGCGATTGTTATTCCGAGTCCAAGAGAGCGACGTGCGTGCGTGGCTGTTAAGGCGCCCGATATCGCTGCGTGAGACCCGCTGTTACGTTTTCGTTGAGGTCAAAACGTACATTTGACTCCGTAACGAGTTTGTAGAACGCTGACTGGTCGACCTCGCTGTTGCCACGGCTGCTTATTTAGATGTTGTTCGCGATGTCGGAATGTTAGCTTGGACGCATTTCTTAGGATGACGTAGGCACATTGATTTGTCCACCTAATTTACCCACACATGTTACCTGATTTGAACATTACTTGTTACCTGATTTGAACACATGACATATCAACGTGCAATTGCATTGCCCGTCTTGAAAAGTTGAATTTAACTTTTAAGGGACTGTTAAAGAGTAACGAGAATGAATTATATGGGGATTGTTTGTATGTCAGTAGAAAGGTATATTACGATATTTTCAACTTATTCCTAAAGTTTCGATACATTCTTCAATAACTTTTGTTACATAGGATTTTTACTGAGAACGTTCTTGTTCTAATATGAATCTCTTGATAAGCCAAACGTACGTACGCTAAAGATAACAACGCTGCATGAAAAAATGTCTCACATGCATGCTGGGGTAGGTAAATAATGTGTTTGCACTATGCGATGGCCTTATCTATATGGGCCGTGGTTTCCTCGTAGGGCCCCCGATCGCAACCGTATGCTAGTGTGAACATGATGCCATGTAACCAACTCTATCTGGACCACCGTGAGAATCATATTCAAAACAAACACAACAAATGAATAGCCCTAACGTGTCCAGTTATATTGGACGGTTATCCAAAATACGCTCTGTGAGCGCAGTCGCAATTGCTGTATGTTTATAGGTACTTGTGCGATACTCGGTTTTAATGAAATTCCGAGTATTTTCAACCCGTAAACGCGCCGCAAGCGTTTCCTAGTATTTAATAAACTTATTTCAACAAAATCTTACTTATAATTAATTTGGCATAGAATTGGTGTTGATATTATATTTCATGAGGTCTTTTTATGTAAATGCCGAAAATAAATCATGATCGAAGAGCAGATTAAGTGCTTAATTAAACCAGAAAGCGATGTTTGTTAGATCAATAAGCCAGGGCCCAATTGGCTGCTGTTCACCTGCCGCAACTGTACCAAAGTATATCTTTCTCAGATTTATGTGAAATAAAACAATACCGAGACCCGTTCATAAGTATTTGCTTTTTGTCTTTCCTCATATGTCTTGGTGAAGATATAAATATTCAAACATCAGACTTTCGAGTTTAACAAATTCTTTTTGATTTCATTAAGTTCTAATACATTATTTAGTCTACTGTTTATACTGTTTTAGTATTTTAGTAATCGTAAAAGTGGTATTTGTAATCTATATATACAGATGTATATGTTCCAATTAGGTATTCCTTCCCTTGTAATGTGTTTAGGAAGACACACACCAATATACACACGATTGTATGTAATGCTTGGGCGCTCTTATTCAGCATCATACGTCATTATCAATGCATTAATCTCCATTCACTGCTCTTCTCCGAAGAGGTCAGGCCACAGGTATTTATATAACCTGACGTCACTATTTATTGTATTAAGCTAACTATCAAAACCAAAAAGACGCGTTGAAGACACATGAAATGTAAGCCACGGTAAAATTAAGTTAATACGGTAATTTCATTTGTTCATTTTAATTACAACTTTTATTTTATTTCAGTTTGGATCTATCAATTTAAAGTTTAGCGACTAGTTGAAAAGGTATTCGAAGAACTTACAAGCTTGTTATTACAATAAACAAAGTGCGGATGTAAAGTTCATTAGGGTGACATACCTACTCGATTCAGTGTAAATTAACATGAAGTATTTATGTTCATTTATATGGAAATCGTTTTAAATTGAGTGCCCACTGTATTACACTACATCATTGATTTTATGTCAGGTTACTTTATCGACAACTTATTCAAAGTACGTATATATATTGAAAAGATAACAATATTTATTTAAAATTGCTCGACTTTTTCCTGTTTATTTATAAAATATTGTCGTTCAACAAATCACAAAAGATAAATATCGATCAACTTAATTTGCTTTATATCCCACCTTTTTTGTGTTCCTAGTCTGATCATTGTGTTTTGAAATGATCTAGGTATTAGGTAGCAAATATCTTTTCATCTCAGCAAGGACGGTGTTTAGTGGCTACGAAACGTCTGCACCGTGAAATTTATACAGAAAAAAGCCTATTGAATGTACCCGTTGGCAATCGCGTCGATTCGAGCGAATCTCAGTTAGTCGTGAGCGCAGGGTCAACGACCCGGACTTATCAACAATCAAAAGTGTAGGGCCCTCTGGTAAACTCGGTATATTTGCATAGGAGTGCTTCACCTCCAAAATGTGTTTAGAGTAGTTCCTTTCTAGCGTTGTAAACACGGGTTAAATAAAACCAACATGTTGTTATTTATTGTATAAAAATGTTAATAATGCCTGTTTTGATTATAATTTGATTTAGAAGTGGTAGAATTCTTTGTGGGTCGACTCCGGAAGCACCACTGTCACATCTATTTCTGCCTAATAACAGCAGTGTTATGCGCTGCTGTGTTCTGGTCTGAAGGGTGTGGTAAGGGAGACATACTTTTGCGAGGCATTCCATCTTAGTCCTCAGGGGTATCAACGCATCTGTGGCTAATCTTAGGTGAGCCTTTGATCTTACCTAGGGTTTATTACAGATGTCCATGGGCTGTAGTAGATACTTGCATCAGGTGGGCATATCAGGTGGGCTACTTCCATACTATAAAAAAAAATCTTAAAACAATTAAATTTGTGGTTGTCAACAATTTTTAATTGGATATTTAACTGTTCATGCCGCTCCACCCGCTTAGGTCAAGTTTACAGTTCAATAAAGAGTATATAAGATACTCTTTGCTGTGGTAAACTAATGTTAATGTGTTAATCCAGGTCATAAACCTTCTCTGCGGTGTATACTCCATGAGTGCTTGGTCGATACCTATGAATCGTTAGCTAGTTTGTCGTAAATTGATTAGTTGCCGTAAACATGAGCATAGTTTTTAAAATATACTTGCTTATAGGCGTACCACCACCGGAGTAATTTGTATGGTATGGTATGATGGCTGCCACTAGGCATGAGTAAAGTTTACGCTACGAAGTTGGATAATTTCCAACACACCGAAGATAGCTACGTCGTAATGTTTGTCGTACTCTGTAAACACCTGCTTCTGCCAGACATTTCTCCCTTTGTTTGACTTTTCTGGATGCCGAGCCTGTGCGTGAAGTTTCTTTGATCCCTTCAATGTTATATTTATTCTTTAAACGAGTCTTCCAATAGCGTTGTATGAAGAAGGACCTGAATATTTCATTCCGGATGAGAGCTTGTCATTTAAGTTGTAGCGGAAAATTGCAGTAACGATGTGGCATTTTGTAAAACTTGCAAGAATGGTATCTTGTTCAATAAGACCGGAATATTATATATTTTTATAAGTATTAAAATATTGTGCATTAACATTGGTATTCCGTAGTAAATTAGCTGTACAGTTAATCCTCGGTCACCTTAATTGACTGCTTAACGATTGGGTCTAGAAAATGCATTTTAATTTTATCATAGCATTTGACATTTTATCCATTATTATACTTACTAAGAAGTATAATAATGGATAAAATGTGAAAGCCTTATGAGATTCAATTCTGAAATTCAAGTCCTTTACAGACTTTTATACAGTCAGGTGACATTTCATACATGTGTGACGCATACTCATTAAAAGTTAAACTTTATACAAAAGTGATGCAATTGTAGGTACCATCTTGTATTTGCGCTCTATGTACTCGTGTCTCCATTATCGAGTAATGTTCTCCCCGGTCGTCGGAAATATTGAACTCTTGCTATCGATTACGTTCAGTAACTGTCCGTGTACGGATTTACGGCGTAATAAAGTTCACCTCTAACCTCGGTTCGTGATTCATGCGAACTATCGGCGCGGGTGAAAGGGGTACCAGCGTCACCACGTCGCTACCTTGTTGAGTATTGCCAGCGCACTACTTGTTACATTTTGTTGGCCAACTGAATTTATTTGTTGTACTCAATAAATAATTATTCTAACTACATTAAGTTCTGGTTATAGTTGTTATTAATTGATCTAGGAAATACGTCAGATGACGCACTATTTTTTGGTAACGTGAGACAAAAGTCATATTCTCAATGAAGTTTTGATTTAAAAGGCGAATATTCTTGTTATTCAGGTTAGAAACAATTTAAAATAAGGAGAAATATGTGTAACCTGTTATCGAAACCACAAATTTGGATTAGGGCGTGCAGGACAAACAATATCCCACTGGCAATT
>MOOZ01000237.1:732462-747611 GCA_002930495.1 Cecropterus lyciades | reverse complement strand
GCTTTTCCCTGTTATGTTAATTCTTGAAAAGGCTTTGTGTAAACCAACACGGATCCTATTCACAAATCCGGACCAACTTTCTAGCGCACAGTGTAACGAGATCTATGCGCTTTCGTCCTAGGTGGGTTGGTACCTTGGTAAGCCGCAGAACCTATCTGAGAATACCGTAGTAAAACTCTAAACAACCGATTGGTTTAGATTAAAAATGTTAAATAAATAAACTAAATAAATCTGTAAGTAACTAATGTTCATACAGCATTGTTAAGTATTCTTGGCAACGAAAAATTCGTACCAAATCTTTTCTCAGGCTTTTCGCGGGATTGGCAGTCAGCGGAAATTGTTGGTGTTAAGTGTCGAACGTGGAGTAGAATCGCAAGAAAGTTAAGTTGCTGCAATGGCTGTTTTTAAGCGAATATATCATTAGACAAAAGAACTTCGTGGAAGGCTATGTTAAATTTATTATTCGATCCTTCAAATAGAAACATCAATTAAGGGTTTAGGAATAAATACAGACAAAGTGATAAAATTACAAGTCAAGATATGATCATCATAATACATAGTAATCGTGACAACATTCCACCTATTCTATATTTATGAATACAAATCTTCGACCATTTCTGATAACACACTATTCGTTTCTATATAAAGTGACTTCCGGATATCGCTACCAATGCACTTGCCCTTGGAGATTACGAAAATAGTCCCACATCCTGTGCACGGTCGCGAATCCCTAGCGTATGGTTTGATCGACGCCCTCCATTAATAAGCAGGCAGGTTGCAATTCCATTCAATGGCGTCTCAGATAACGGGACCTGGCAGCTCACTGTACGCCGAGACAGTGCATCACATAACACAATACGATGTATTTATATATTTAGACGTATTCAACAACACACAATGGCACGCGGCGTCATGTTTCATAGCAAACGCGTACTATACTATTGTTTTCTGTGATGTGAAACGTGATGTTTTCTCAAATCGGACGGGAAGTACTTCGATTAAATTATACCTTATTGTATACCCATTGATTGCTTAATTATTAAATTTTCATCAGTTGCTTGAATAATGACTTATATACATACTTAAATGTTGAACAAATTGACCATAATAGCTTCTTAAGTAACCGGACGTTGTGGTCAATTGGAATAGTGATTAGTTTATCATCACGATTATTGATTACGACATGCCGCATTGTGCCAAGATGTTGTAAGGCATTATGGTTTATTAATAAATACTTTGACATAATATATATTCTACTTATTAGTATTTATTGCTGCAGGTGTCGTATGCAATTGCATCTTTGAAGATAAAAATCGTTAGATATGTTTTTTAAAGTTTACTTTATGTCCGATTCCTTACTAGACAATTTGCATTAATGATTAACGTCGTACACTGTGAGATGATACGTACTGGTCGTTTATATTTAAAGTAACATTTTTTGGCATATAAAGAAATAAAACACGATGTGTATATTCACTTACTTAAATTTTAACGTAAATTGAGTTTCAATTAAAATGGGTTTCAATGTGCAAGTGGGCACTTGATAAAACATAATATGATCTTAGAATGACTAAATATGGAGTGTGAAACGTGTCTGATTTGCAGAAGATAATGAAATGAATGAATGTTAATGTTATTCAAGATGCGTTTCAGTAAATTGTAGAGTCCGTAATCGTATACTGCATAAGAACTTATCCTGATGGTGGTTTCTTAAGATTGTATCTAATCTTGTTTACTTATTACCATAGAACACATTACAACGTTTTTTGAATTGTTTGAACAATGTTTAACATTTGTTTTTTTTTCATTTTAAGTGAAATTGAATTGACATTCTTTATTGACACAAATCAAAAATGCTTTTCGTCTATTACTTTTTTTGCGTTCACGACCAATCACGACCAGTTACATTATGTATTCTACTGAGATCTTCATATAATGTCCTACTGTTATTGTCAAAGTATTGGGTAAGACCAACTGCTGATAGGACCATTATTGGCCGTGCATTTACTTGGAACCAATAGTAAATACGGACGTCGCTTGTTCCATATATGGATTCTACACCAAATAACACGTCAGTGTCTAACGGATCTGTTGGTCCATTGTTATCCTTATACAGATTTACTCCATACTTGTAACTGCAATAAAGATGAAAGTGACTACGTTATAAGTAACAATACATTATGATTGTCATGATGTCGACATACTTGAGTGTAAGTCGTTAAATGTATTTTGGAATGACTAATATTATTTCTGAACTTTCACTCCTTAGTTTTAATCTATTCCAAACTTCTATTCGTGCAAACAATATAGAGGGAGAGTCTCAATACCAGTTTACCGCCACGGCTTTTAATGATTTTAATGTTCGTTGCATCGGTTCAATTTTTTTTTCCAACTAAAACCTGTTGGAAATATATAAAACTTGGAATATCAAAACATTGCAGAATAGTCCAATTCAAAACTAGTTGCAAATGTCCATAAGCAATTTGCGTCACTCTAGTGTGGAAGTATCAGTGAAAGTCAATTAAATAACCTGGCTTACTCCATAATATCCGGTCCATATGGACGTAAAATAGACGTCCCTCCTCAATGCGCTTCATGTGGAAATAGCTCTTTTCGGACTCCATTGCCGTTGCACTTGCCGCACAAGCCCGTTCACACTGAATAATCGAGTGCTCTTAAATAAGGTTTCAGTGGACTGGGAACATTTTATTGGAATTTTCCTCCTCTCTCCGCGGCTGATAGTGTTTGAGCTGACTTTGATATACATAATTTGAGAATCTGAAGTGGGAAATACGAGCTTATTTTAAAGCTTAACGTTAGCATAAAAAGAAAAGTGAAAGCAGAACAGATTTCCTATCCAGAAGACTCACCGCAAAATGAGGTTGGACTCAGCATGTTATATATCACCATAATGGACCATCCCTTTACGTTATAACATAAAAGGTGATATATTACGTGAGGTTTTCCTCCGTAAATGTTTCAATGCGAAAAATAATTATAAGACTCATTCAATAAAAACAAGTTAAATGCATACGATAACTCTACTGCGGTTAGTGAGTACCGACTTTTTACTCACTAACTAAATATTTTACATTAATAAATGCTCTTAAATATTCTTGTTAAACTATTTAATAGGGTAAGTCGGTGATAAACAGAGGGTAAGTCGGTGAATATTCAAAATTGTAGTAAGCTCCGATAATTTGACGAATACAAATTTAGGCGATTAGTCCAATATTGGGTCCATTATTAATTCCCTAAGTCAAATTACCTTTCATTATTCAATTTATAAGCTTAAGCTCAGCAGCTTAAATTGGGTTCGTTGAAACATGAAATTTCAAGTGGCTATTAGTAGACTCCCTTAGAAAGTCTGTCGATTAGTTTATTCAAATATACCGTCATTACTCACAGGATTTTCTAATTAGATTTTTTTTTATATTGTGTGATTGATTAATTATTCATGTTTCCCACCTTGCCCGCCTTATTTTAGGATTCATTTCCAACATAAAAAAAAGTTTTCGTAAAGTAAAAGATTATTCAATCCACTTTATGGAACTGGTGATGGTAGTGATTACATCTAACCGAGGTCTATAAGCATCAGCTCGTAGACCTCGGTTTAATATTGTACCTTTTCATTCATGTGGACTTAATTAGAACGGATCATGCAGATATCCTGTCATACCCCTTCATACTAGTCACAGCAGATTTAGTACTTCTGTTATAAGGCAGAAATATAAGGTGCACATTGTTTTTGTTTTCCCAGTTTTGCAATGTTTACCTAACCAGTAGCCACATATAGTAACGTTACCGGTCGGATATTGCGCCCTTACAGCACCGACGCGTCGCTTAATGCGTTTCCGATGTGACGCAAATGGAATGTTTTGTGTTCAACTGTACTGCGTCCGTGTTGGAATACAGATGCGGTACGACAAATGGTATGGGTAATTGGAATTTTTATATCGAACATTAGTTTTTGATTGTTTGCGCATGGCGTATCTGGTTTGAATTGCATATCAGTTATGGGTCTAATCTAGTACGTACGAACAATCTGTAGTACATAGCAATACGCTGTGGAGGCCATAGCGTATTGATATTTATATATTTTATATAAGAGGGAAATAGCAAACGAGCATGCAGTCCACCTTTTGGTAAGAAGTAACTGCCGCCCATGGACATCTATAATAATATGAAGTTGTTTACGACTTCATGTAGAACAGGGGTTGTATCTGAAGTCGATCACAGATGCGTTGCTACTTCAGAGGGCTAAGATGGACGTCTCATATATAAGTAAACCGCTTCACGCTAGAAATAGGTGTGGCGATACCACTGCCACACCAGCGCAATTCGCCCTAGAAATCTAGGGCGAATTACGCTGGTTGCTAGTTACGCTGGTACCACCTGATGAATCCTTTTAGTTTGTACCCAAAGTTATAACATATTAATTAAAGTATAACACATCTAGTTTAATTTTTTTCATGTTACTTATGTATATTTGAAACGATCATGCTGTCAACAGTCTGCTATGTTGTTAGCGTGAAAAAATAGATTTTATTAAAAAACTAGCTGTTTGCCATGGGATCATGGTATGCTGGTATGTTACATCAAGTCAGACCATATACCCTCCTGATTACAACAAAGAATATTTTTTTACATCAAATCTCTATCAGAATTAAATATAATCGCATATATTAACAGATACGTAGCAATTTCGCTTACTAACATACCGTTTAAATGTGTAAGACGTTTCAGTTTAATAACAGATTTTCATTGCACTATATTTCTCAACAGAATGCATTCTGATTGTGAATTAATGGAATAGTACCATTATCTAAGCGAACAATGAAACCCGAATTGTGATGATAAATTCTGAAACCAATGCGTTTAGAGGATTTATGTTCCGAATGTTCCTAACACCAGTTAGAAGTTGGAGCTGTGTTGTTAACTACGTGCACAAGTTTGTAGTAGAGACGGGCTGTAGGAGTCTACGAATGTAAAGATGGGATCATATTGTTGATCATAGATTTGAACCGATAGTTTACTCACCGTTGGGTTAAAACAAAAAGCGTGATTTTGATAGAAATAAGAAACACTTTTCAAAAAACCGTTTTCAGTAACCCTTTTAAGATTTGCAGGTAGGTACCTTTTTTATTTTTATACTACGGAAGTAGCAAACGAGCCTGCAGCCTGCATGGACATCTGTAATCAACCCTAGGTAAGATCAAAGTCTCACCTAAGGTTAGCCACAGATGCGTTGCTACTCCTGAGGACTAAGATGGAACGCCTCGGAAAAGTATGTCTTCCTTACCACACCCTTCAGACCAGAACACAGCAGCGCATAACACTGCTGTTATTAGTCAGAAATAGATGTGACGGTGATGCTTCCGGAGTCGAACTACAAAGAGTTCTACCACGATATGTGGTAGAACTCTTTGTGTGAGGTAGATACGTATTAATAAATCGAATAATATTAAGAGACAAGAAAATACTGAAATATGTGCATTTAACATAAATAAATACATGTTATAGCATTGTAGTGTATATGTATATAGCTTCTGAATAAAATCTATAACGTTCAGTGCATAACTTCCGAATTATATTTACGACCTCGATGTGCAAGTTGCTTAATATTTCGATCTCTTACTTTGTCGTAACTTCGATTGCGCGTGCTCCCAGTCTGTTGCGAATCTTTACAGAAGTAGTATTGGATAAGTTTATATTGAACGGTTTCATTGGTAATTCCCTTAGTGTGACTACTATTCTTTTGTCAAGTGGTCATGGAATGATATTTATTAAGATAAGATTACTGTAGTGACGTGGAATTTATCTGTTGCACCATTGGCGTATTGGCGTGTTTTGTGTGATGTATTCTCCACACCTTCCCCACTAGTGGGACGATCAATGTCAAACTTTAGAACAAAATTGCATTGTTAAATTTATTGACAATAGTTGGCGTACTTATATTGCAAATGAATTGTAAGACACATCATTCACATAAACATAAATCGTTTAAGTTAATATTTTGCTTCATAGTTTTCGTAAATTAAAGTGTTCATTAGAAATGAATATTTTCATATATCCTTAGGCCATTGCTGCATCCGTTTTTAACACGCATTGTGTGTACCTACGTTCGTGTACAATTTTAGTCACGCGTAGGCTTCGCTGTCTGTCGGTTGGATGGCTTCGATTGTTGCTATCATTTCATTTATATAAAATTAAGTTTATATTGTACGGCAAATAAGTTAGTGCGAGCTGATATTGATGTGTTGAAATGTTCGGTGTACAGTTAAACAAGTGATAAGTTCAATCCTATGGCGACATTACCAAATACATCCAACAGCTGTTCGTGTCGAACGGCATCGATAGTAATTCTAGTATATATCACTGTAGGTAAATTCCTTGACAGGGCCGTTGCTTGCACACCTGTTGATCTTCTTGTTTCGGAATTCGCATCGTTAGTGGTGAAACCACATTGATTTATATATTTGTAGTTATTTCAGTGCAATGCGCACTTTAAGATAAATTTTAATAATAAAATCAAAAATCAGCTATCTATTTCGAATTGCTTTGAATTGTGTGATGGGTATCACAAAAGGATCTAACGGGTCGTAAACCAAATAATGTATGTGGGCTGCGTTGCCCAATGCCGTACAGTTATGGTGATGCGTAGCTTCGCCGTAGTAGCATGGAATGCTTGTTGTCCACGAGGGCCGGTATTCAGTGCACGGCTCCGCGGGCGGTGACTCCTCAGGACAGTTCACCCCGCTGCCATTGCCTTCGCGCTCCGCATTCGGAATACTAATGTCGCCTATTGTGCCTCCCAACTCAGATGCTCGCCGTCGCGGGCCAACGAAAGTTTTGTAACGCCTTTGTCTTGTTGACTTTCGCGCTCGTTAACTGGAACGCTCTTTCAACAAATCGGCCAAAGTACTCCAATCCTATTCTTGCTGGTTCTCTCGACGGCTATTGATATTCAAAATGTATATACCGCGTTTTCTAAATAATTAAAGTTTTGACATGAGAACGGCTTATTGTATGAATCATTGTTCGTCTACTTTAAATAAGGTTCAAAGGCATACTTGTGTTGCGAAGACGATCATTTTTACTTTCGCTCTCTTGTACGGCCTTTTTTATTATACCTAAATGCGGTGATAGCACAGTTTCATTGAGCAACTAATCCGTTATGTCGGGCAAGTACCATTGCAGGTTATGTTCGCATTTGCATATTTTGTAGATCGCGAGCGACGCGCTACCATGCCGGCAGGCCGAACGACTAGTCTATCTGTCAAAAATTAGTAGTTTTGTGCGTGTGTGTGTTTAAAATAGACCAAAAAAAAAATGAGTGAAACTAAAAAAGTATTTTTTGAAATTTTTTAAGCAAGAATGACAGAGACATAACAACTGTCAGATGTGATTAAAAAACAAGGTTGTGTCGTTTACGTAGTGTAATTTTTGTAGGCTTTATTTCGTTTCAACCCGGTCACTATCAGAAAGCGCGAGGCCGACTGTACGTGCGGAAGGACGGGCAGCTAGTTAGAAATAAATATACACCGTTGTTGTATTGCGCGCAAGTTTCGCCGCTCTGCGCCAAAGCAGCTGGTGCTTGCTGCACGGTCCGCTGGCGCCGCTCGCCGCGCGCCGCCCGCGCGTCGCCCGCACACCCGCGCTCCCTTGCGAAAAATCATAATGCAATTGCCAGGACGGCCGATGTGGAACGTTTTACGACCACTGCCAGCACGCAACCAGTCTACACTCAAATGCGTTCAAACTCACACGCCGTCCATCATTATGGATTAGTCGTGTCGGGACAGATTTCTCTCGAGGTCGCTGGAGTGGAAACAGTGTAGTGGTTGTCTAAGTTACCATTGGATTCCTATATTCAGTGATGTGAACTTTAATATGAAACCGTCGTGGTTCTGCGCATTTCGCGTTACGGATTGTAACGCTTCTCTTGTGTTGATTTTTGTTTCGGGTCTATTTTTCAACAAGTCGGTCGAATCTGTTTGTGACTTGCTGAAATGTTTTTATGGTACTATGACCGTTCTATGACTTGTTTATATTGGTATTCAAATTACACGGGACTCATTAGTGACCTTCTTCGTCGAAACAATTGTACATCGATTGCAAATTAAGTCTCTGCACGTTCCAGTCGCGTCCGGTGGCTGTTGCTTGCGAGTGATCGTGTTTGCAATCAGTCTTTCTGTCGTGGACGGTCGTCCGAATCGCCTGTCATAGATCGTTAACTCGCGTGTGTTATCACTAAATTAAATAATAAATAGCAATGATCATTTAATTATCATTTTTATAATTCGATAAGATTTAGTGTGAAACTCGAGGAATTTCGATTGGTTTCAGTGCGCGATTATTATTGGTATAATGAGGTGAATCGTGTCTTATGGTGCTAGTGAGTGAAAAAGTGTCTTGAAGATGTGGGGTGCAGCTGTGTCGAATCCGCCGCATTATCACTATGTTCAAGGACCAAGTGTTCCTATGCCGCAACGAGGGCCGACTGGACCTATACTATCGGGTCCTACCTCTAGGCACCTGAGACCGCAGTCTTCCTATTCTTTGCCTCACGGCAGCAACGGTCCCGGCCGTTGGGGCTGGACCGGTAGCCATGCGTCTTCATTTGATCGAAGGCAGTTAAAGGTGCCCCCGCAGCCAGCGAGGCCAGCGCCCGTTCGACCATCACAGGGCAAAAATGCTGCGACATATGTAAGTCGTCAATATTTTCCGTAAGATTACAATAAATTTGAAAAAGGATTAAATGATATTACGTTACAAACACCTAACAATGTTTTCCTATGTCGTTTCATAAATACATACAATGACAAGTATATGCAGGCCTAGAACGTATAAAAATCATTTATTTTTATTCATTGCGGGGTGAATCCGGGACTTTGCGTCGTTATATAAAATTGACACGTTACTTTTTATTCATTTTAGGATAGTGCATGTACTCGAATTATAGCAAACGCATATGCACTTTAATGTTAATGAGTAACTTGTTTATATTTTTCTAATGTAATTAAAACATCAAATTACCTGAACTCAATTAATAAGATGAATTGAATCGTGATGAGTATGAACGTGTTGCGAAATTACAAACGCGAAATTTCTCTTATGGGGTATTTGAAAGACATTATTTCTTAATTCAACAAGCGTGTATAGCGGATACAAGCGTGTATTTTCGTATTTCACGCAATGCACTAGTTTCATATCACGTGCGTGAGTTGCTTGACGATTTCGTATTATAATATACCAGTTATTTTATTTCCTCGTCTCTTGCAATACGTGTCGGATGTCGGCTGCGCACGCGTCACCCGACACGGAGCGCGTTTCTCCAGCATGCAGCTAAGGTACGCAGCTACTGCGATTCCATCGGCTGTTTTGTATTAAAATAAAGTAGCAAACGAGTTTGCGATACATTTGATGATAGAGCTCACTGTGGCCTAAGTACTTTGATGATTAAGTAGTCAACCTCACAGATATATTACTAGCCCTCAGGAGTAAGTTGCAACGCCTCTTGTAATTAAAAAAAAATAGGCTTAAAACATGCTTTCTAAACTCATAGCTCCACACTACTCCTGTGTCGTGGGTGACATGGACACACAAAGACGAATACACAAACACCCATACCCAGAACAGAAATCTAAACTCATCATTCAGATGTGGGTCTGGCCGGGGATCAAACCCGGGGCCCACTGCGTGTCAGACCGGTGTGGTGACCGCTCCGCCATGCGGGTCGTCAATGCGGAAATGCAATGCGGTGTATCTCTAACGACACCCTTCAAAGCAGAACGCAACACTTGACACTGCTGTTAAAGGAAGAATCGAAAAACGAAATAGTCTTCCTATAAATATCGTGCTAATCACATACTATCTAAATGGATTCGTATCGTGATTACCAAATCAAGTCTATTGCATGACTCAAACAATAAAAAAATAATAACTACGTCACTTTCATTGGAAACTGGTTTGGACATTGAAGGCATTCAGTGACAGCGGTCGCTAGTATTTACTGCGTGCGGACATTGTCAATTAACTGCCGTTTAATTGCGAGCCGGTCGCCATATTTCAATGTGGATAATTTATCTTATCCTGGCTTATCTGCTTTAGAAGTTAGTATTGACTAGTATGTTTTATGGCGAGAAATTGCCATCCATGGAAATATTATATTTTTGTAATAAAATGTAGCGTTCTCTTAGAGAACGTTTGTGTACTATTTACGTAAGTCTCGCGTAAAAACTGCGTATCATTGAGCAGATTCCGATATACCTTTTACGGTGGAACAGTTTTCTATATAGGGGAGAAACTAATGAATAGCAAATGAAATCGTAACCGTCTGTCCTGCCTTAAGGCAATCGAATGACGCAAAGAACCAAACACTGTTACTGTTGGTCTAGATTCAAATAAAAGACCGCTGTGGCAATACTTCCTGTTGTTATCGAAATTATAAGGTTTGCCAATAAGACCTTGGCGAGGATATTACTACATCTATAATTTTCATGGTTAATATCTAACGATTGATGTTAGACAACTTAGCGTCTTAATTGGCATTTTGTATGATGCAATATCTTTCTATGCATAAAATAAACGATTAACGACATTAACGTGTCTTTAATGAAATTAATCTTAAATAAACTCAAAGCCATATTTTTATCTTGGAATCTATTTTAATGGAATAATAGATAAGATATAATATTTGTGTATGGACACTTTAGGTTTCGTGAGACAATTATTTTTAACTTTAAAACAAGAAAGTTGTGACCAACAGTTAGCACCTACTTTAGGTATTATTGTAATCTAACCATTAATGAAATCATAAAATAATATCAATTCAGAAGTACTCTACAGTAGGTATTTAATATCAATTGTTTTATTTTTATCGAACACGTTATCGTTTTATTGCAAAACATCTGCGTTCGACAGTAACATATCGCTCATGTATAGTCCAAGAAAAATAAGACAAGCTTCACATACGACTTTGTTCAGGGTTGTGTTTAGAGTAAATAAAAATAAAATTTAGTCTATACTGTTTTTAGTTACGTATGTATTATCGTGTTAGTAAGAATCGACATTTTGGTGTGGTAATTGCTCAAACATTACATGCTTCAAGAAAAAGCCATAGTCCGGTCATAACATCAAACACCTTTGAATTCAGTCTAAAATTTGGTCTCAGTTTGATTATTTATTGTGAAAATGTAAAATATATTCATACATTGTTTTATTAAGACAACATTATTTGTTAATTAAAAAAAAAATTAAAAACGCTCATAATAATTTCCAGTCACAAAAGCTGATAACCATTAATTTAGTACTAAGGTAGACGGAGTGAATTTTAATCAGAACATTATAGTCTAATAGTGGGTATTTAATGCAAAATGCTCGTTTATATAGATTCTATATTCAGGGTATACTCACGAAAAATATATAAATTATTTAATTAAATTTATATAATTTGATGGCATAAATAAATTTAGGATGGCTTTGTCCGATAGTCAATCAGTCAAATATTATTATTTCGTCTGACGTCCATTTATATTATTCGATAACATTCCCTTCTACTGATATTGATAGCGTTTTGATATCCTTACCAGATTATGGTCAATGATAAGAGAAAAAATTATACAAAAGGTTCATATCATATTGATTGTCGATTTAAATATCTTTTTAATGATATTTTTTGCTTGTGAAATTGTTTAAAGAATGAAAATATTTGTTATCAACTAATAATTTTTAATTATCATTCGAATAACTATTACATTATATTATTGCATAGTTGTGACGATTGTATTCAATATATGATATATTTTATAATAAATATCCACACAATCCAAACCATGTTTTCAAATTGGCGTGCTGCAAACTTTAAATTATCTTGGTAAAGTCTCGATATTCTTATAATTAAAGTATTCAAAGTTCTCGTTGAATGACGTGGATTTTATTCTTTTAACCGTGTTCGCAGGAGTCAAGCGTGTCCTTGAGTACTTAGCGAAAAGTACTTTAATTTCTTCCTGGAACTTTTCGCATAAATCTGTTCGCTCAAGAGGTTTTCCTTTGGTGTTAAGAAGAAAATTTACAAAAAGTATTATACATACATCTTCTTAGACGTTCAAAATTGAAAAAGAGACTTTAATTCCCTTTGAATAGTATACGAAATAGGTATACATATTGTGTAATATATAATTTGCGTTCTTTTTAAATAATTCAGTGTCCAACTTCCAAGAACAGGTTCAACTTCAACTAAATGACCACTGATGGTGGTCATTTAGTGTGAAAAACAGTTTTAGTATAACAAATATTTTTCATATATGGCTATTCTTTTTAATATATCAAACACCGAAGATAGTTAACATTTTAATTAAAACCGAAACGTTCATTCTACAACAAACAACGACCCATTCAGCGTTCTCGCTGGACTGAAATAGACTTTTTAGAGGTCTCGCCTGTAAATTGGCTCGGGATTTTTTAGGTTCCTTTTGTAATATTGCCCGTCCAAACTCAATAAACGGTTTTGTTCGTTCAGTTTCATCCCATCATCCCCTTCGTGAACCTTTACTGTGAAATTTAAAGAGGGAATAATGATGTTACCTTCTCACCCTTCCCGTATGCGATTGGGGCGATTCAGTCAACGATACATCCGAATAGGTTTTGGGGATGTTTAAAGTAATAATTAAAGGCATTCAGTAAAACTATTTAATGTCTACGACGATTAAATTTTGGTTTAATCCGTTATGTGAATATTGAAAAAAAATGTGCAATACAATGGTACAGATTAGATGATATGTGCGTAGGAATAAAATTTTAATTGCGATTTGAGATGTTCATTTAAATGTTATTTATTGCTGTAAATAAGTGATGAAATATGGCGTTTATTTAAACTAAACTTATTTCTAATAGACTACAAAGCATCCATGTCGAGTCATTAATAATCAAAAGGAATAATATTGGAATAATTACTTTGCTGATTTTTAAGGGAATTACCGAGTATAACATTCATGACGCATAGAGGTTGCCTACACGGAAGTTGCTTTTGGGAAGTTGGTTAAAAATAAATCTAGGTTTTGATCATTGTATGAAAAAAAATATACGTGACCCAATAAATTTGAACACTGCAAAATTCTTTAGTATGACACCGTATATTACATTACTTGCCATTGAGAAATAATCTATTCATTCCCTAATATTCATTTTTCGAACTTTTGCAACTTCCAGTTCAGCAATTGGTAATAGGTATATTACTTGATATTATGTTATCAATTTTATTTTATGTACCTCGTTCTGATACAATTTTGTATTCATATATCCTTCTTCTAATAATGTGCTTGACATTTTTGCCTAAAATTTCCTTCACCGTGTTTACCTGTTATTTTACCTACTTTCATATTTTTTTCATATAAGATACTGCAAGATAAACATATCCGAGATTTATGTCTCAATATGCGGGGTAAGCGTCCTTATTAGGAGTCCGGTCACGTCCCCCGGTTAAGTCGCTCGCCGTCGGTCTAATCCGGATAATATTATCCACGTGCCACTAGAACAGATACCTCTCTTGTTAAATAGAACAGAATTTTCCTTCTGAAGTATTCTTCATCTATCGATAGAAATTTCAACAATCCCCTCGAACAAAGTTGTTTCACTCCACAACGAGGAAAAGTAGTTCGGTTTGTTGAATTTTTACGTTTGATTTAATTAATCTTTATCATAATTTAATTTAGATATAATCATTTTGTGAAAGACTTTAAGCATTGTAAACTCTACATTTAAAACGAAGTATAACTAACGAATGCATTCAGGATTTTTTTTATCAGATTGAAGTAACAAACGAGTATGCAGTCATCTGATGGTAAGTAGTCACTGCCGTATGGACATCTGTAAGAAACTTAATAAAGAACAGTGGTTATTAGGTATTTTTTCAAAAATATTCAGGTAGCTTTTCAATATATCAATGATTTTGATATTTAATCCTTTTTGTGCTAAATATTTGATTAATTACTTAGACGATTTAATCTCTAGGAATACCCTAGCAGACATGTACCTACTTGTAATTATCATACGTCTTAATTACATTCAAAAATAGTATCAAATGTGAATGCCACTTCTGCCTGTTGGGTCGTCCACGGTATTATCGGATAAGGAATATTGCTCATGATTTCTACTTTCAAATATTTTAGCAATATTAATTTTTTTTTATTATAAGCTTAACGATTTTAATTTACATTGCAAATAAAATATATAATAACACTTACAAGTTACTGTTTCGACGCTAAAAGTGTCTCAATATATTAAATGATTTTTTAAAAACAAAACACACGAATGCCAATTTTTTTTATTAGCCGTCGTGTTTATTTTTCTTAATACTTTCTTATAACTCTTACCACTTATTTTTGTCCCAATATTAATTAACGAAGTAGCTTATGTCACTTCCTATATAGGCCCACAATATTATATACAAGCCCGGCTCAAATTATTTCACTAGTTTACATAATTACATACATAACAGTGTTACTTACATACATTATAGTTTGTATCTTGTTTTCGTGTAATATGATTAAATATACGAGCTTATAAAGTGGCACTTATATTTAAATAACACACATTTTAATTTTATTTACTTGTAAATGAAACTTGTATTACAGTAGGTAGAAGTAACAATAAATTTTAACACAATAAAGTCTACATACTAAGAAATTAAAAAGCAATTTTGCAACGGTGAGTTGAATTTTAATGTATTGTGACCACTGTTTCACTGCGTACTTCGTTGTCATGAATGTTTGTGAGTTTACGTAAACATGTCACGTAGAATCATGTTCGGTTGCACCTCCTTCGAAGCCTTGACTCCTTGTAGCAATTTCAAAATACCACGAGGACTTGGATAAATTGGGTTCGTTTGATTAAGAATGTCTTCCATTTTATTACAATGAAGCTTATAATGAATTGGTTCAGATTGAGAGGGTGCGTTTCAAATATTTAAAAAAGCATGAAGTTATTCTGATTATCGTCAGACTGCAATGTTACGATTTGATTTTATGAGTAGTTTTATGAGTAGTTATACATCGAAAAAGTTTCAAAAATGTCTGTTAGTTATTTACATTTGAGGTCACTATAGCTCGTCAATAGTGACCAAAAAGGTTAAAAATTAAAAAAAAAAA
>MOOZ01000237.1:714134-726078 GCA_002930495.1 Cecropterus lyciades | reverse complement strand
TAATTACGCACTTGGTTCGTCAGTGGATTTTGTTAAGTTTGTTGTATTGCGTAGTACTGTGTTTGTGTATTTTGTTAAGTTTGTTGTATTGCGTAGTACTGTGTTTGTAACAATGTAGGCTAATTTGTAGTAAACGAAGTTGTAGTTCATCTGATAAGTCAGGTCGTACCTTCTCATATTTTGATGTTGATGTACCTTTTGTGTATGAGGTGCTTTTGAAGACCGAGTCGGAACTCTTATCGAACCGACTCTTACCGATCTCTGATCACCATTTTCAATCACACCAGTTGTTATGAAATTATTCGCCACGACGGCGATGCTTTCGAAAATATAAATTACTAACTGAAGTAGGTACTTGTGCTTCGTTAAATGACAAAAAAAAATAGGTTTGTCTCGCTAACCATTGGAGGTGAAAGGTGATAAGGACCGGATAGAAAATTAAATGTTTATCTCGTATATGCCATCAAAAGTTTGCAATTTATAGCGTTCTCTTTTTATTTAAAATGCAACAAATGTAAGTGTGAAACCAAAGTAGTGACGTCAGTAATATAGTCGCCATCTTTTAAAAGCAAAAAATATCGAAATTAAAAGTAGCCTATAAACTGACAAGCTAAATAAGCTGCATCCATGCAAAATTTCATGTAAATCGGACCAGTGGTTCTTGCGTGATTGACAGACACACACCATCTCATTTTTATATATTAGTATAGATTGGTTACTGCTGCCTATAGATATCGGTCCTTGTTCTTTTATGTTTTGTTGTCACTCGTAGTGCTATGTTAAGTCGCCAGTTTGATTCTGATGAAGGATTGCTATTTTGTGCGTCCGAACTACGCGTGTAAGGTCAAGTTATGCAGGAGCTCTCGTATGAATATTCGAGCGATATCTAGCGAGAGCACTCATATCGGAATGAAGAGCCGCCATTTCTTGCCCGTTTACCAGAGATGTGCGAGGTAGCTCAGTGGTATGCGAGGTCGAAGCTAAGCTAAACGTGAAAAATGTGTTATGAAATTATTTTAGCTACACCGGTCATTATTCTTAGCTCACATCCGTAGTTCAAATTCTTAGCTTCAGATCATAGATTCGAGATAAGTCTCCGACTCGGTCTTCAAAAGCACCTCATACACAAAAGGTAGATCATTCTATAAAAAAAACATAGCTTATCTTCGATTTAAAGCTCCAACCCATATGTCGCATCTCTCCATATCAAAAAGCATAGCTAAGCTCAGACATGAATATCAAGCTAGCCTGTAGGGAGATTTGACATACATCCATCGCTTAGCTAGTCGCTCATCTTTGGTGATAAGGGTACCCTTAGACTAGCGGCGAGTTTCGCTAAATTTGCAAATGAACTTGGGCACACGTGACACGCATAATATCGAACCTTGTTACGCATTTAGCTCTTTAGTAAACATGTTGTTGGCTTCATGTTTGATGTTTATAATCCTTATTATAGCTTCGTTAATGGGATGGAAGAAGGTAAAGGAAGTGTTAAATCGAGTAGTTATTCAGTGGTCTCTTCATCTATTTAATGGTTGTAAAGTGACAATATAAGAATTGCAGTACAACGACACATAAACGACATGAACTTAAAATATAAAATTGAAGTTAAATTCATAAATCAATTTGAAATACTCACTCAATTACTCATGTACTTAAGAAAAACCGTCCTTTCTAAAATTTACATTCAACGTATATCACATTATTATAATGATCTGTTTCGTTAAACTAATATCGGAAACTGGTAAACAGATTCTGGCCGATGTTGTTATACACAATTATAGGACTTTACGTAGGTAATATATAACCTGGGCTCTTCATGCCTTGATTAACTTTTTAAATACAAATTGAGAATCAAAAAATAATCTCATACAATTTATCGCGTATTTAGGTATTTCAAATATTTAAATGACATTTACAACATTAAACCTAACTTGCTGCATTTAATTTAAATTACAAACAGCCAGCCAGGTTTACGCAAATCAGAGCCACGCTACCGTCTAACTAACTACAGTAAGTAATTACCGAACGCGGTGTCATTGGCCATGAAACTTCGCAACACGACAACTGCGCCCCCTAGTTGTTTCTGTCACGAATAGTCACGATACGTAACTGATCTACTTTTCGTTAAAACTTTGAATATTGCTTTATGAAAAGTAAATATTTCGTTTGGAACTTAAAAACCTAAATAGATCCGATGACACGTCAAAGCAGTGTTTTTCAACCTTTTTCATGGTGTAACCCTCCCTACAGCCTACTCTCTAAAGTAGGTATAGGTATCGATTAAATATATAATTAAATATCTAAAACAGTCTTTATATAACATTTTCTTATTAAAAATATCTGTTTGTTTATATCGTTCTTATTTTTACTCGGACCTTGCGACGCCCCGTGACCCTTCAATGGAGGTTTGGCTTACACTTTGTAAACACTGGTAAAACGGAACGAGTATACATAGTTTCGTAAGCATCATTTTAGTTTCGATTTATACATAAACAAAAACAACGATTTATGTTTCACGGACTTCTTTAATGTAATTAATTGTAAGTACAATATAATACTGAACGCCCTGTCATTGGCCATGAAACTTCGCAGTGACACGAAAATTGCGCCCCCTATCGCGTCTGTCACGAATAGTTACGATACGAATTTTATTCATTATTATTACAACCTTGAATACTCTACGTAATAAATGATATACAATTGTTACCAACTCCCGCTATTGCTGGAATCTTGGAAGTGGCTCAGACTAAGCCAAGCCGTCGACGGAAATCAACCTCCGTCGACCAATCGTTGTTTCTTCATAAATGTAGTGATGATATCGATTGATAAAGATTATTTGTTTGTGTTTTTTTTTGCGAGTTGTGCGGTGGTTGGAGGTGGATGGAAGTGTTTTTTGTTATCAGATTAAGTAGTAAACGAGCATGCAGTCCACCTGATCGTATGTGGATACTGGCGCCCATGGACATCTGTTAGCATCTTCATATAAGACAGGGCCCTATCTGAAGTCGATCACAGATGCCTTGCTACAATCATGGCTTAAGAAAAAATATTTTATGGACAAACATGTCGTGGGTTGAATGGAGCACAACGTTATGTATTCGTATCCGACCAATCTATCCATTGAAATTGTGAACACACAAACCATTACCATGATTTGTTTACTTTATACAATCTAATAGAGAGTGCTCGTGTCGTGGTCGAAGCAATTTATTGTAGAGAAAGTGTTGTAATATCGGCGGCGTGTCGCGGCGGAAACGTTCCCTGTATTGTTACTTTAATGACTTTCTTCGTCTAAACTAACATTGTCGCTTTGCTTTATTTTTGTACTCCATTCAAACCTGCCCGCCTTGTTTTAATCACGCTATACAATGCTCGGGACAAAACTGAAACTAAAGGTTTATGTTATCTCACTTCACACCTTTAATACCTCTACCACCTTCCTTTGTAGCGAGCGAAATAATATCGTGGTCCAATGTTTGTTTTATGACTGTTTTGTACGACCAACATAACAATAGGTACTTTCTGTATATATGGTGTAAATACTTCCAAAAATGCTACTTTTGAATGAAAATAGTTTTGAAAAAAATCCGGAGAGTCAACAGCAATTATAACTATAAAAATGCACGAACTTCCTTTTAAGAAAAACGTAATTCTAAAATTTAAGTAAAATTGCATGAATAATTGGCGTGCCATAATGAAATGGTCGGTTGCGTTCATAAAGTGAAGTATGAAAATTCACGTAGTCATGTATGAAATCACGTATGTCCGCCTACCAGCGAATGCATTAACACTAATCACTGGCCATCCTCAGAAACGGATACCTAGTTGATGACTGTGAAATTGCATTAATTTGTTATTGATGGACATGCACGTGAAATTATATATAAATTGTATTGCTAATTAATTAATTGATTTGAAATCAAAGGGTTAATTTTGTTTGTAGCATTCGTTAAATAAGTATCTTGAGGATTATTTGACAATTTCGGCTTAATAATAAATAGTTATAGGTACTGTTATTTGCACTCTAATAATGATATTTGACTACCCGCATGTCGAAGCGGTCACCGTGCCGGTCTGACACGCACAGGGATTCGGATTTGATCCCCAGCTTGATAAACATCTGAATGATTAATTTAGATTTCTGTTCTGATTTTGGGTGTTGGTGTTTTTGCGTGTCAATGGTACTCACGAAACAGGAAAAATCCTATTGTGGGGCTATGAGTATAGAAAGCGTTACTAGTTTAGTGCTATATGAATTATTATTCGATCTAACACTAATGTCAGAAGTTAATCATTGGTGTCACTGCCCACAGAAGCAAAATTGTGGAATTAAATCTACGCACGACGCGCAAATCTATTAAAAAAGCCTTAAGCGAGGATTCTTCGCATTACGTCATCGCGGTGAATGAGTTCGTATGTGACGTGAATAGAATCGGTGGGAGAAGCATTCGGGGCGGAGGCACACCCGCCACTCTTTCATCGCGATACCGAGATTACGTAGCTCGAAGGTCAACACATTTACTTTTTCCACATTCCACGTTTTATACCTAATATTCCTGTAGCCTCTTTAGAATGATGTATGCAATAGTGTTACCTTGCCTGCTTGGCTCATGACCGCGTATTTTACATTTTTAACTGACAAAGCAGGTTCTCAATTTGTTACGTATGTATATCATACTATTGGAACTGTACTATTTTTCATATATGATAAATAATCTTCTAGTGCTTCCAAAAAATATTCAAAATATTAAAGATTTGTTCATCCATGTCTTCGATGCGGTTAATCTGAATGTGATCGTTCTTTATTTGTGGCTAACATTTACAACTTAGGGAACAGTAAAAATATCATCAAAATTAGTTCAAAAATACTGTTTACTGATTACAAATATACTAAATATATAAACGAATTTTACATAACTGATATAAAATAATAAATATTAAGTAAAATATTGGCCTAACCATATACTAAATCAACATTTTATTTTATTGTTGATAATAAAGTCCGTTGTATTTTAATATTAAAAATATAGCACGTTAGAGTAATTCACGTGAATGTAAATGTTTAAATTAGTTCAATTGGTCACAAGTATACCATTCCGAAATGCCGTTCATTCGAATGGGATGTTAACTGCTTTTCGGTGAAACAACTGTTATCTGCTACGCGGTTGAAAGATATTTACAATTCTGGCTGCACACAATTCAAAATTATCGTGTTTATTTCCTCAAATCGATTCTGATCTTACTCGTGTTACTCATGTTATATCGATTAGAATAAGTGAAGGTTTAATAAGCAAGACTGGTACCCTTTGAACCAATCGCTAAATTGGCAGTGTATCGTGCCCTTTAGCAGGTAGCACTAATGCGGATGTTTGAGTATCACGAACGGTCCAAAAAGGTGAAGGACGGCAACGTGACTCATCCAAGTTGGGTCGCATTTAACAATGAGTGGATCAACCATTTGACTTAGGATAGGTTAGGAAGATTTATTACGAGGCTTTGCATATTAAGTGTTATTAGATCAGTATTATTTATTTTTCCTCAAATGTCCATCGTAATATTAGATGGTTGGCAATTAATCTCCATAGAGTGATTTGATTTAATATTTTCTGTCGTTTGAAGAGACGTATGTTAATATTTAACTTATTCGTATTCAGGTACATTGCTATTTGGATTCGTATTTACTTTTTAGGGTGTATGATTGTTAGAGCAACTTCAAAGGACGGATAATAAACTAAATATGCGAGTATCTGCATGTTTTCTGCGCACATTTTAACTGGCTCAATTAAATTCGTTATAAAACGATCTCTGACCTACCTTTAACGATCATTTAATTAACACATTCGTTTGAGCGTTTGTTTATTAAGACATAAACACCGCATTGCTTATGAAGTATAGCGTATAAGCCATTATACTTAGAACATTCGATCCAACCGCAAAAGGTGAAGGACGCAGTGACTCATCTTCGTCGGGACTCTGGAGGAAAAAAATCCAAAGAATCCGCTCGGCCGGGGGTAAGTACGCTGCGCCACTACGAAACATGCCACCCACGAAAAATGTGAACATTGAATAGTTTTGTGGGCGACTATGGTATGTTTCATGTTTTTAGCAGTATTGGTAGATTTAATATCTTTTTCCTCGAGTATGATAAATGTAACTGGTCGTAATTATTGTAATTTATGAAAATAAAAGGGGAATTTTAAATGTGGCTTTTCCAAAACTTAAATTAGTCACGTGAGTAATTTAGTGTGCTTTTAATTAAGTTGCTGGTATGTACATTTTTGTAAATTTTTTTTGTAAAATATATTTACCGCCTTTTTTTATAACATGTTACATAGTATATCATAGTAACGCCATAAGGATAAATATTCTGCTAATTTATTTCCGCACATTAAGTGTTCTTTTATAATTGCATGCTATTATATATTGTAATCTAGACGTTATTTTCTTATATGTACATCACAGTTTCTTTCAAACAGCTCTACCATTAGTTCCCATCACACCATACCATTTTAATATTAAGATAATATTCATGAAAATTCTTTTCTTTAAATTTCCATCTTGTATTTCATCGTTGACAAAAATCACTTGAATAATTTAATAATTTAAAGTCTTCGCACTTCGCTAACTTTTCAAGAACGGACGGTTTATTTTGTGTTGTCATTGACCCGTCACCGATTTTGTCGTGTCGCAAAAAATGTAGTAAAAATTCAATAAACTAACCCATAAGTGAATGGACGTTGCCAAGTCTGTGCTTACTTACCTCTTCAGCAAAGACCTGGAATATTCCGTGGCCTCTTATTGGAAAACATTTTCGACGACGTCTGAACAAAGTTATGGTTTCAATTTCAAAGCGAATTCTTGTTTTATCGTTGCTTCAGCTCTTCCTATATTTTCAGTGTTAAAGGTGGAACTGTCTGTCTTTTTTTGGGCCGGTTGATGTCCATAACATGCGCAAGGTTTTAAACGCATCAGTACTCCCTTGACCCCCAAGCTACAGAATCGCATCGTGTCAAGATTCTCCTACCTTTATTGACAATTTCCACAATTACATTACTATCACGGTCTCTAGCCGTGACACGAAATGGCCAATTGCCTCGGCATTCGCATTTACTGAGGATCGTATAACAGCTCGAATTAGTTTTCTCTATTCTCCAGTCAGACGTTCATAGTTTCATTGCACGCCGGGGTACGATGACTTTTCATAGCGTGAATGCCATTGCCACAATAAAAGGAATCATTAGATTCCTTTAGTACCTACAATAACATATATGACAATTTTTGTTTTCTTCATGCCTTCAAAGGATCTTCAAAGTATTTATTTTTAATAGTTATAAATAAGAAATCAACATCTCTTGACGTTAAAAAAAGCAATATGTAGTCCATATTAACGCAGATTACTATTTTGGCCGACCTTCAGTTTGCCTGCAATGCAGAGCGGGTGCGGAGGCCTTTACTCAGAGGGTCGGTAGGGGCCGCCCGCTTCCAAAGTTGGAAGGTCAAGTTCCAAAAGTTTTCGATTTTCCTTATTGGAATGTGCCCTTTCAGCTTCATTCTTCACAGACTTATTAATTATACTAATTGCTATTATTTTGTAAGCGATTGTGTTAATCTTTTGCTTGCTTTTGGCCGAAATTTATTACCGAATTTGTTGATGTTGCCTAATTGAGATATTGCGTTTCGTTTGTCGTTGTTTGTTTCATAACTCTATTATTAGACTTGAAATTGGAAAAGTTGCGTTTGGACGGTGTACAGTTTTTGCGTTTTGCGTAAACACCGCTTCAGCCTTGAGTGCACAGACGGTATTCGATAATCCTCCTGACTGAATTGTATGAGCATATCTAGATTTTTATCTTCCAGCGAGAAACGAGGTCATCTATTCTATCTTTATTTTCGGCGGCGCATACTTTAGATTATTTTGCGTTGTTTATCATTATGTATTCATTTCATTTTAAAGTATCGCTGTAGCGTTTGGGAGAACGACGGTTTTTTGATTCCCTTGAAGTTTTCTGTATATCATACCTTAGTAACGTGTTAAACTTTATTTTACTTTTACTTATAACGTCAATGATAAATTCATTTTTTTTCATAAGAAGCTATGTAACATCCAAAAACGATACGTAAGTTTTTAAATTGTTTCGGTCTATCTTTAAACTGTAATAATTTGCTCTGTAGCTGGTAGTTAAATACTTTATTATCGAAATAGAACGAAACTGGCTTAATTGCTGGCCGTTGAACTGGAAGTTAATGTAAAGGTTAAATCAGCCAATTATATCATTTCAGCTTTAATCTCTTTTCTTCAAAGCTCGAGTACCTCTTTGTATTATGTTTGATCAATCAGTTTGATCGAAATTATTATTTGTGTATTGGAATTTATATTTGATAATGAGTGGTGGTAGATTTTATGGCAACATCAGCTTATATATTTTTTTATTCTTAAACCTATCGATAAGGCAGACAGTCTACCTGATAGACAGCAGTCACCGTCACCTTTGAACATTTGTTATACCCAAGGGCATCCATTGGCAACATGGATCGCTGGCTTAGGAAGAGAGCTCTTTTAGCACCCTTTTTTTAAAGTCATGACATACCAGCAATAGGTCGGACGCAATTTCATACCACATTTTGCCCGTCCGTAGCGAAACGGAACGCCGCAACCTATATAATACGAATATAACTTTTATCTCCCTAACCGTTTGATTTATGCCTTAAATGGCTATAATCAGCTTAAGTACGCTGTGACATTTTCATGAAACATAAAATAAATCTATATTAAGCATGAGTATTATATGCTGTGACGAGTACATTTTAACGACATTAATCCATGTGGAGTGCGCATTATCTCACTTTACGTGGATTAATATTGAACATTAAATATTAATGCAAGACGTTATGAATACACCATTGTTGAGGGATTAGGAGCTGGAACCGCTTCTGCAATATTTTTGTGGAGATGATTAACGTTTGTTTGTGTGAAGATTATTACAATTTTCTGGAGTCTCCATACGCGTTAGATCCTATCGAAACAGCTTCACATTTACTTCCTACATTAAAATATGACCATAAATGAAGTCTATAACTTACATGTGAGATCATCGTTATGAGTTGTTTAAAGTTAAGTAGTACATTTCTCATTTGACGAATTTAAATTTTAATTATATCTAGTTACGTACTCTCGTTTACTTGAGTTGTTTTTGAGGATGTGCTGCTAACTTCGGATATACCGAGAATATGTATATTTAATAGTATAGATATAGCGTAAACATAAATCATCTACGCAAGGGCTTTCATGTGTGTTCCTGGATTATGTCATGGTCAAGCAAGCTCGTGCGTCATAACTAGTGCGTTCTTCCGAACCATTTGTTTGTTTCCGTTCGCCAAGTTCCTAAACCTGTATCTACGTTACGTACATGTTGCAGGGAGATACAAAACAAGTGTGACAGTGCGCGTGCCCGTTTATATTCTTGCAGTCATGGTCAAGTGCGCTCCGTGCGTCACACGCTACGCTCCCGTTGGCCATGGCTGATAACGACTGGGCCAATTGTTTGTTTCCGTATTGACAAGCTGGCAAACTCGTGTGTACACTGCTAGTAATTTAACAAACATTAAGTGTTTGTTTGTGTGCTTCTTTATGTTTTGCTTGCTTGTTAATGTTGGTCAAGTGCACCTTGCGTGTGCTCCGCCTCTGTCAGCCATCGTTCAGCATTGGGCCAATTGTTTGTCTCCATATTAACTATTCAGATTCGGATTATTATTCGGACAGTACGTGATCGGCCATCAGATTCGTTTTAATATGATCCATGTGAATAAAATGTTATGTGGTTGATAAAATTTAGACTAGAGCCATAAAAAATAGAATTAAAATTTATACATTTTAAAGAGGTAAAGTAGTCAAATATCATGAGACGATTTTGAGATATTTTTCCTGTGGTAATATATATCTGCCCTGTATTTTTCTTTCTCTATCCTGTATAAATATCGTTCGTTTTAGAGCAACGAAACCATCCCTACTTCGTTTAGAATGGTGTTACAGACTACACCCATTCTCTCTACATTGATTGCGAAATCTCAATCAAGTGGCCGTGGCTTTGGTAACGTATGAAACACTCGTTTCCGTATCAAACTTGTTCGGTCACTTCGCATTTAACTTACAACTGGCTCAGACAAGGCGACACTGCGCATTTGTTTAACAAGTCCCGGTATCAATTTTGTAGACTCCACACTGATGATAGTAATAAAAATGACATGTGATTTGTTTTTATTTTTTTGATTAATCTTTTTAGTTCTTATTTCATAGACATAAGATGCCTCTATGTCCAGCAAGATACAACATGTTTTAAAACGCTCTTCTCTGATTGACACACATTATTATGACAAGCATATTTTGCCCGACAGGCATAGAAGAGCGCTCTAAAATAAGTTATACTATTAGCTCACGTCAAAATTTTGTAATTTACGTTACACATTTCTATATATTAATATTCTATGGTTATGAATACGCGCTTGTAGTAAAAACATGACGCCGTTTGTTTTGAAATATTACAATGTTACTATGATGAATGTTTTTAATTGTATAGCAGTGTTTCGATACATACCTACTCTTTTGCCAGACGGTAACAAAAGTGTAATTGACCCCAAATTATTTTTCTTGAATAATTTAGGAGAAATTCAGCCAGTCATTTTCGAAAGTTTTTTTTATTAAGTTAAGGCAGCAACGCATCTGTGGCTAACCTTAGGTGAGATTTTGATCTTACCTAGAGTTGATTACGGGTGTCCATGGGCGGAAGTGGCCACTTACCATCAGGTGGGCTGCATGCTCGTTTGCTACTTCCATACTATAAAAAAAAAACTTTATTGCAAAGCAATCAGCAACCTTGGCAAGTTAATCCATTATTATGAAACTCACCTCAGCATTTAGCTAAATTGCGAGTGACTCGCTCGTGTGCCGTTTCTCGCCCGAAGTTCAATCGCTCACCTCCACCCCTCGACTTATGATTAATGGCCGCTTTAATTTGGGATGATACTAATAAATGTTGTAATTTGCGCTGTCGGCTCTGTTACACACAGATTTTGACGTCGTATGATGTCAAATTTAAAGATTTATAGGTTTTTAGTTTTTTATATTTAAGCGTGTGATAAGAGAAAAATATTTATCCTAGGTCTTCTAACTTAGCGTCTTAACGTGGCTACGCATCTGTGGCCAACCGCGGGTATGAATCTAGTATTATCCGCAGTTGATTGATATCCATGGAGGGCAGTGGAAATTTATGTGTGCCTATTGTAAATTATATAAGTGGTATATTCATTTACATATTTAATGATAGTCGCATGAGATTTTGGTTGGGATGTTTAAGAAGGTTTGATGCAGTACCTTGTGCCTATTTTTGTTTCGCAGATATATGTAATGTTAAAATTTGCCACTCTTGAAATTATTTTCTCATCGTATTAATGTAATTCATAGTAATTTTATTAATTTTAGTAATTAATAATTTTAATAATTATTATTTTAATAGTAATAATAATTTTAATAATTTATAAATTCCTTTGTTTTAGGTATAATATTGAAGTAAGCAACAAGCATGCAGTCCACGTAATGGTAAGTGGGCACGGCCGCCCCTGGACATTCTTAATCAACTCCAGATTAATTAGTCGTACCTGAGTTTCGCCACAGATGCGTTGCTATCGCTGAGTACTAAGTTGGAACGCATTTGATTACGATGTCTCCACCACAACCCCTTATATATTTATTAAATAAATTATGAACAACACATAAATCCAAAGAATAGATATAAATTATCTGTATCGCTGTATTTGCTTTATTCTTTTTAATCCTTTGTTATACGAGTTATGTTCTTTCCGAGACGTCTTGAGGATCATAAAATAAATGCTCTTGAATGCAAACAAAACGACTTTGAAAAGTTTTCTCCATTGTTAAAGAAGGATT
>MOOZ01000237.1:695510-709678 GCA_002930495.1 Cecropterus lyciades | reverse complement strand
CCAAATTATTATACGATAATGTGTAGGATCTCCCACTAACGTATTAAATAAAATATATAATTCATTATTAATAATATTGTATAATTCTAGAAAAAATAGTTTAAATTTATGAAAAAAATTGAGTTGGTAGTCAGTAGCGTAAAAATCAGCCCAGTATTTTCTTTGTTTCGGAATAACCAAAAAAACGATGCCTACAGTAACAGTGTAAACAGACATTACATCTTTTATTACTATTTGCATTTTATATTATTTATTATATATTTTTAACCGTCTTCCAAAAAGGAGGTGGTTCTCAATTCGACTATTTTTTTTGAACCTTCGATACTTTCGACTGGGTGAACCAATATTGACATTTTTTTTAATTTGAAAGGTGGTGCTTCCCGTGGGGTCTCATTTTAATTTGGTTCAATTCTAAGGCATCCATGAGAAAACCACATAAGTCTTAATTTTGCATTTACTGAGTGCGCGACAAATTGACGAATAACTCCACTTCTACCGATCCGATTCTCATGAAACTTGAAGTGAACATTAGTTATTTAGGATGAAATGATATAATGAAAAATGTGACCTTCTACTCTTCGATGTTGATGATGTAGGGGTACTGTTAGCCAAAACCAAAAAAGTTAGCCATTCTGTGCTTAAGAATAAATAATAAAATTAGTGAGTAGAGACATACTATGAAAAGTTTGACCTTCAACTCCTCAACCCTGATTTGGTGCTTACGTATATACCGTAAGATTACCATGCAGAGATATAAGATAAATATTTTGACCTTCAACTCCTCAAACCTGATAATGCAAGCCTAATTTATGGTTTAGGATTAGGTTGAGCTGTAGTGATTTATATTGGATAAGTTAGGTTAGGTTGGAACATAAAAGAAAACGTAAAACTAAGCGAACAGGGCTCGGCAGCGCCCTGCGAGCGGGTGCGCCCAGTTTATATAAATACAGACGTTTGTATTTATGTTACATATTATATGCTTTCGTGTAAATTTATATTTATGAAGTAATATTCGTGACATTATATAAATACAAATATAAGTTTATCATGACTAAAAAGCGTGAAAAAAATTTTTTAACAAAAAATTGAAACCGACTTCTATGGCACAGAAAAGCAAAAAAAATAATTAAATATACCTATGTTGGTTTCTTTTATACACAGTACATATTACATCGTTCTGAAGTCGGCGCTCATGTAGGTATAATATATGAGGTATGAGCTACTTGAGTGAGGTACTTGAAGGACATAGATTCGTCGTTGTAATCTAACAAAATATGTTGAGCGCCGACTTTAGGACTATGTACTATGTACAGTGTATGAAAGAAACCAACATAATTATATTTAAATTATTTTTGTGGTTTTCTGTGCCATAGAAGTCGGTTTCAATTTTTTGTTAAAAAAAAAAGTTTTGTTTTTACGTGAAAATGCCATCATTGAAATCTTGTCCATGCTCTAATTGGATCATCGTGTATGAGCTAGCGATCGAAAACAATACCATTAGCTAAATTAGCGCTAATTCGATAATGAGCCGTCCTCGGGATTTAGTAGCGTACCGAGGTCGCTCGTAAACTGGACACGCGTTGCTTCATTGCCCAGTTGCTCGTAACGGTATTTTTAGTCGTTTTATGACTAATTATGAAATATTCTAAATATGCCATTAATTTTAACATATTTTTTAAATTTTGGATTGATATTGAATGACAATCTTTGTGCTTCTGTGTGCATAATTTTTTCGATTTCTGCGCAAGAACCACAGATATATTCGCAATAAATCGTAACCTACGATACTTTCTATAGTCTATACTTTACTACTCTATGTGAAAAAAAATACAAACATTTTAATTTAATCTTTCTATAATTTATTTTAAATTTAGCATCTTATATCTTTAATCTTAATAAAAATCATATACGAGATTGGGATTAAATAGTTATTTATAATCGCAAAAAAAATACTCCCATTTTATTAATTAGTGTAGACGAATTGCACTATGAGCATTAACAAACCCTCTTAAATAAATAAAAATGGATGCTTATAACGTATTTAGTTGTAAAACATCTTTGATGTCCACCTTAATTTAATCTTCTTCCGCATTCGTGTTATATTAACTGTGTTATCGCAATTTAACTTCATCGGTCCCGTTTAACGGAATCTCTTGAATGTTAATCTCTCGTCGGTGTTTTCATCTGTGTCGAAACTGTGTTATTCTATTTCGGTGGGACGAAACATGTTAGCGGAGATGACTGCGTTACTTCTATCGGATATTTTTTGTTCGTCTATCTGTCTGTGGAAATAAACACGCGATCGTTCGATACAATTATACCGACATTAGATTAACAAGCGTTGACCGCGGCCGTAATATTCGTATCGGAGGTTTTTACGGTGTACTTAACATCGATTCAATATGGAGGTCGACGTCGTCGTCGTCATTGCGTTTAATTGAATGAGTTCCAAACGTTCTGATGCGAATCGAAAATAATGAGGTGAAGATAATGAGTGTTGTTTTGAAGGCGCCTTACAACAAAACGGTGCATGGTACGTGATCGCTCGTTTCGTAATCGCGGACGGTCGGGTCGTTATCCTTCGGCGACCTTGCAGCTGCTATAAATTCAGTAAATTGGCTACGGCGCAGGAGCGCATGCGTCACTGGGGCCGATGCGCTCGATCCGTTGAAGTATCAGCTTTACGAACAAAAATGTCTTAATTCGATCCGGTTGTCTAATCCGTTTCGCTTTTTGCATGTTCAGTGATCGCAATAAGATTGACGTCGCTAATTGATACAATTCATACTGCGTGTCATATAAATGAGTAGGTGCCTAATGTGTAGATTATAATAACTAGCTGTACCCGCGACTTCTATCGGAATTCGACTTTAGAAATACATTCGTAACGTTCACCGCTTCGTTCTATCGGGGATTTTTATAATGCCGCCGATAAAGGTTCATTTATACAAAGTTCAATAGATACCATTATTGACATTTATAAGTAAATAAAGCAACGATTTAAATACAATATTCATCTCCATCAAATCGATTTAGCGAATTAGCCATCAAAACGTAACAATATTGTCCAGAGTTAATATCGTGGTAATAGTATTATACTTTATGAACGCCAGTCTGATTGATAGAGCTTTTGACTAAAGTGAGACTGAAAAAAGGCGTTTAACTCCTATCGGTTCTAGGTGCAAAGGAGGATAAGGTGATAACAGACATCTTTATTTTTCACGTACATATATCGTCCATGTCCCCATTATCGAATCTATCGAGAGAACGCGACGTCGATCATCCGTTTGATCGTTGCGCGATCGAAACCGGAATGGCGCGTTCGTAATGGCACAAGTCGTGAATGTAAACCCACCTGTTGCTGGTACTAGTTTTTACAGCTACAACTGTAAGTTGTAACGTTGATACACGCATTACCTCACGACCGTCACAACCGGTCCGTCCCTCTGTCTAATGTTCATGTTTGCATTTAAATTCAGTTTAATAATCGAGGCTTTTGGAATGTAAGTCATCGTCGTTTTAATTCATCAGGCTCACATAATAATATACGTCACCTAGTCCAATCGACTGTACCAAAACGCGATGCTTACTCTAAATTTCTTAAGGGACTTACGAACCTATGGTTTCTTACACCTTGGACAATTCTACTTCAAGATATGTAGCACTTAACTACCAAACTATTTTGGCATAGTTTTTGTGACAGGGAATCTAATTACACTTGGAGGTAATAAATAATAATCCACCAAAAAAAAGCTTTGACCGATTATTATTACAAGGTAAATATTCAATAACCGTATGTTTTTTTTAATTATTAAGGAGACTTGCAAGGAAGACGAGTAAATCAAAAGTCCATTGAAATTTAAAAAAAGCATTTGGGTTAGGTATGCGATGTTTCAGGTGGAATACACGTACTTTATAGTGAATGAACGTGTAGAGAACGAAAATCCATTAAAACTCTTTTGGCGCGCCGTTGTACCCGGCGACAGACGGGAACGGTAAACATTCTTATTCCGTTTCGTTTTCCTTTCTGGGCTATGTTGGGACAGGTGATTGGAAGCGACGAGGGCCCGTCCGTCCCGAAGGCGAGAAATAAATTCCGGGCGCAGCTGACTGTCCGCTCGGAAAATTGAAATTGGTACCTTCGCGCGTGGACTTATTCGTTCCACTTGATTACGGCCACACCGTTTGCTATCGACAGAATGAATTTATGATGCTTCACCGCTGCGGTTTGGATAAATCTCGCCATAATGAAAATTCCAAGGAAATATTACTGATTCAGCCGGATACCATATGTTCCTTTATATGGAAGTAGCGAAATGAAATGGAAAGGTCAATGGTTAAATTTGGTTTGATATTGACAAGGAAAGCATATTGTTTAGAGTTTTTTTCAGAAGGGCACACTGTCATGTCGATCAGGGTATGTAAATCTGCCTGTTCTATCTTTAAAGGGCTATATCTTTTGAACCTTAATATTGAAGTCACAAATAAGTATCGGTATTAAAAAAACCTGCTGAAGTTTTTACAGAAAATATGTTATGGCGGATCCAAAGAAATTACATTACCTTTGAAATCAACGAAGTAAACAAAAGGGTGTCTTAATATTCACACAACTATGAAATAATACGATTATTAAAATAGCAGAATAATTATCTGCACGATAAAATCAGCACATTATTATGATGAAGCGATGTATTATTCGAATGAACGAACTCTGAATGTTGACATCGCACCGTGCATTATAAAACATGTTTTTACGTACCAAAATATCCGAAAATAAGCAAGCGGTGTACGTTTTTCCGTTTTCTGGGTCGACACGAAAACGTCGTTACCGCGGGACGGGAGGCAATTAGGGCGAGCCAATAAAACATGGCCATTATCGAACGCGGTTGGTGCACTGGCCCACCACGCTCATAATTGTGTTACAGTTAGAGTCCCGGACCATTAAAAGTTTTATGAACAAAAAGTGATTTTGTGGAATCTGGTCACCCTCAACTGTGCAATTAGCCGTATGTGGTGCTGTGATAGAAAATTGTATATTGCTTTCCTCACAATTTGATAATGTAAACGATCTGTCTACCTTTGCTAAGATTGTTGGGAAGAATGCAATCGAGAGAGAACAGAAACGTATTTACAAGCTCGATTTTATATTTAAACAATAAAAAATTAATAGGAAGCATACATGTGACATAAACACATATGTATACACCTTTTTGCGAATAAACTTTATCTGAAAATAAAAACCAAGCTAATAAACTTATAACACAAATACAAATCCTTTTAATTGTTTCCAAGTAAGCGATTGTTCGGCGATAAGTACGATGTCTATTGTTTAGTCGTGGCTCAACCATTTATCCTTCGACGATGCGTCGCGGTCGTCGTCTCTGACTACGACGCTGGAGTCAAGTGCCCCACTCGACGTGTCCGCACACAGGCAGCTCTTCGCTTTGTTCCTTCTTTGTTTGACTCTACCGAGGCACAGTGAACAACTTAACACAACAGAACGGTGTCCTCTAAAAAGAGGACGCTCGGGATTTCATGTTTTAGTCTTTCGCCCCGATGTAGGGCAAGAAATATGCTAGGCTCTCGTAATGTATATCATAATAGTTGTGAGAGAATTCCGACATGTTGGTAATGTTTAATGTTTTTTAAAAATAGATAAATTTTAGCAACAGTCCTTGTACAAGTATCGTGTATTAGGAAAAAAGAAAGATATAATATTTATTCACTATAATTATAACAGCACTTCAAATTATGTACACGATAAGCGTAAAACTAAACATAAATAAAGCAAACTTTAAAACAAACAATAAAACTTAAATGACTAAGTGTCCCGTGCTGTCCAATAATGACATCGTGAAACGGACAAAACTCTGCTACTGTCATGGAGACGTATAAAACCACGGCGCTGGATTTCAGTCTCGCCCGAACCATGGGACGGTCTCGGACGGCTGTCAGTTCATAACAAATAGTTGCCTAAATATGATTATTATTTATTATTACTCGAATTAGTTTTGCTCATTTGATCACTGATATTTCTAATTTTATGTAACAAGAAAGAATGGCCCGCATAATGTTTCAGGCACGAAGCTTTAGGGATTATACATAGCAAATAGGATAAACCCGTATTAGTCCAGCATCGAATAAGGCCAAAGGGTTCATCTTCGCAGCTGTTTACGGGGTTTCAAGTTGCGGAAGCGATCCATTGTCGTTCCACACTTTGCGCCACGTGCTACATTTCGAGCACTTTTCGTCACTTTTATGAAATGTTTGTAATTTGCCAGATTTATTTTGCTATCGGTTTAACTCTTCACTTATTATTTTTAGAGGTCGTAATTTGAAGTCGATGATGTTAATGTATGACTAAATGAATACTTCAATCGCAGTAGCAAGCGTCGTACAATAATTAAAATACTTAGTTAAAAAGGACACGTAATAATATGACGCAAAATAAGTAATGTCCGCGAAAAGGTACAAACTCAGCATGTACTGAATTTAATTATTTTTATCACTTGTATCTGACTTTTTAAATGAGTTCGACTATAAAATAAATAATACCATGGAAAGTTTTCCCATAAAACAGCGAAGTTATTGATAAATGTTGCTTGAAAAGATAAAGATTATAGTCCATTTTTGGAATGAATAATAAATTTGTAAGCAAATAAAGATAAAGTGAACACGTGTAGTTAATAGATTTTTCTGTGAATTACTAATGAGCGATTATTTTAAATCAGATACTGGAAATAATTTTGATATTGTAGAATGATTGCTAAAAGTAATGGTTTATTTTTGGACAATATTAAATAAAGTAACTAAAATTACTAGTTTTCATTTAGAATTAAGTACATGTCAAAATATATATAACAGGTGTATTCCCAACGTCGTTCACAATTATCTTCAATAATAATTGCGCTAGGGGAGGAAACAGCTGCCCTTTATTTGCATCATTGTTGTTACTATTGCGTTTATCGTACCTACACTTACAGTGGGTGGTGGTTTTTATTAGACGGCAGTAGCAAACAGAGATGAAGTTCACCTACGATATAAAATAGTTACTGTAATCTAGTGGTCAAAGTGATTTAGAGGACCTATTGAAAAGACTTGGCTCATTTTTACCAACAACTCGACTAGTCTTTCAGGTCATGAGTCTTCTGTCATAAGACTAAAGACGAAATCAGAGTCTTTTACCACAAGACTGAGATGTTTATTAAAAGACTTAAAGACTAAAGGACTCGTTGTCAACGTGACTCAGACCAGGAATTCTAATCGCGTATAAAACAAATAATAGAATTTTTTGATCCAAAATTTCGATTATATCCCATTTTGGATTACATACGAATGTCTGTTTCGGTCAGGCTTCGGGTAGAGTAAACGATTTAAGTCATTTGACAGCTTAAGCCTGTTCTAAGTAAGCCTGTTCGAAATATTAAATTTGGCAGTTGTGTGATCCAATAGTCATGTCTATAGTTGCAGGCAGGACTCAAAATTCAGCTACGGTGGTCATGGGAGAGTAGGCGTACTAGAATTATAGGCGTCTGGATACCGCTTTTAAAGAATAGTTACTGAAATAGCGGTATAATTTCTTCGTACTCGAGCTTATAAACTGCGAAACTCATTCCTAATAATGCTACGAAATCCACGACTCATTTTACGTTAGTACGTTCAGTGGTCTTCGTATTTTAAAAATGCTTTTTATGTCTTTTGAATCCCCCAAAATACTTAAATGTCCATTCCATCAATGCTGGCGGCCATAACCATAATAATTTAATGGTGGTTGAATTATGAAAGGGACGGCATCGGTATACCCTTATTTATAATTTAACAAATAAGATGAGGTTTAAATATTTTTGTGGATCTGAAAAATGTAAATATCATCTGTGTTCATTATGTTTGAATTAGGGTTTCTTATGTAACTTATTTTATAATTGAATGTAGGAGATTCTCAATTCCACCTTTTACTTTTTAGAGACTTAATGGACCTTTTTCGTATATCTCTATCCGTACTTTTTAAATCCTTATTGAAGATGAAAAAGGTTTGATGTTAAATACGAAAAACTTAATTTTCCCATTTATGTTGAAACGTACCGACTATTTTTATTATGTTCAATATTTTCGACTCTATTCCTTACACTGTCATAACATAGTTTTGGTAAATTTAGTCCACCTCACGAAACTCTGTTATAATTACCCGAGCAAGTACAAAGTTACGTTAACATTGCCATTATCTCAAAGTTTATCATTTACCTTGCGGAAATGTGCACAAGCTTTTAGGGATGTTTCAAGGGATTACCCTTGAAAATGTTCCTGTTTGTATTAACACTTTGTTAGTATTCCGTATTACGGAGGCTCCGGCGTCCTTTCAAAGCGTCGTTTCTACCGCTTCTTAAATATTTGATAATGCGTGAAGTTTCTGGAGTTACGCATGTTTGCGTGCTCAAAATATTAAGTTTACATTACAGTTTGTTAGAGAATTGAGTTCATAAATAAATAATTAATGCCGAATATGAAAAAAAACGTGTCCTTAAGAAGTAACATCTTTAGTTGAACAGCGGTCGTTCATTAGTATGGATTTATGGACATTGTTTAAAAGACACCAACTCTACATACAAAGTTACAACTTTGTTTTAACACAATTGAAAAAATGCATATTTATGTGACACGTTACTTCTTGTATGGCCACCTATTTTAAATGATCGTTTTTAAATGTAACCTGGATATACATACTAATGACGATGATATTACTACATAATCTATATATGTATGTGTTAAGTTACAGAGTTAAGGCTATTTATGGTTTTAGTTGACAGCGTTTTATATCACATTGAGCACATGACCATGTGCTTATTCGTTTATATTTTTAGTTCTGAATCTTCAATTGAACACATTAAATTAAGAGGCTTTATGGAATAGTTAATATTTTTAAAGGTACGATCGTCTTGAATATTTCACGATCAGATAACCGTCACCCTAATCTTAACCAGTTTCAACCGTTATGGGGTTATGTAATTAGGCCACACATCCCACACCTCGCATCCAGCGTTGTAGCCCCGAGCGATGTCAACGACCGTCCGAGGGCACGGTCGACCGGCCCGTCGCGTTCTGATTGTTGCGCCAATAAGCGATTTGCATGCGTCGGCGCCCGCCGCCCGACCGCTGCGTCCGCGCACCCATGACTCGGGTAATTGTTGCTGTTGGATTGACCGCCTACGATACCGAGTATCGATTGTTTGGATCTTTACTTCTGCACTGTATTGTACTAAAGTCGCTTAAGGCGATAATGTAACAAGTGTACACAACAAATATGTTGAATAGTCTCTTTAAAAACTAAAATAAATATTTAAAAATAAATCTTAAGAGGGTCAGAGCCGTGGTGTGATTCTGTACTATTACTAAAATTGTGACAAATCAGAATAATTAGTGATTATTGTAACGATTCAGTCTAATTCTACACTGAGATCAACTTTAGCTTTTGGATAGCTATTGAACGAAGGAAGTTCATTTGGTAATTTCTAGCAAATAACAAAATAATCCAGCTTTTTCGGGATTCATTGTTTCGGAAATGATTTTTATTTACGAATCAATGTTTATTTACGAAAGACGTGTTTATTTTCCGTATTCTTTGTTTTGACTAATAGGATTGCAGAGTTTTAATGAAAGTTTTTTTTTTGCATTTGCAACGACTTACGGTAATGGAGTATATATTTATATATGCATGCACACATTTGTACATTAAAATTAGCTACATTCGTATTGGTACCAGTTTCGCAGAGGCCGAGCGCAGCGCCCGCGCACTCATGATCCAGCTAATTAATTGCCAGTTGAACAGCCGTCGTTGTGTAATTGATGGCATCGTGCACTTATTGCTCGTTTCAGTAATGGGGAATTATTGCTTTCTAATGAATGTGCCTCCTTGAATCACACATAAAACGCGAATGATCAAGATTTACCGCCACGGTTACGGTGCAAGGTCATCCTTATTGTAATGTTACTGTTCTATGAATATGCAAAGTTTTTTTCTTCTTCTTGCAGTCATAGAATGGCGTTGAGTATGCTGTTAGATCGATGTTTGGCGTGCTGAAATAAACATGAATAAAAATATATTTGTTTTTTTTTTATGCATATGCTAGAGTACAACACCTATTACTCTTATCAAGTTAATACAATTTTAGTAAATATCTATTAAACATAGTGAATGCTTTGCGCTTCGACTTCGGAGGCACGATCACCACATCGCTTATTGCTAGCTCATGATATCATTACTAGGATTGTTAACTTCTACTGAGTTCTGGTCTTTACAATATGGTAAGGAAACCATATTTATCCGAGACGTTTTCACTTTGTTCTCAAGGGTAGTAACGTCCTCAACCTATTTTTTAAAAATGTCTTATATATGAAACTTCGATTCAGTTAAAAATGCTAACTACAAAATACTAGAACAACAAGCATCAAACTGCAAAGTGCAAAATACATATTGCGTCAAGTACTCGTAGCTTGTACAATTTAAAGTACTTACAATATACAGGGAATCCAGGTAGAATTAATTTGTGTCAAGCCACAAAAGCATCCAAATGCTTTCTCGATGCGATTCAATTTCCTTTCGAGCTCACTGGTCTTTCGTACCAATACCAACATTAAGTTTATTACGCTCAATACGGTGTTATGAGAATGGAGCATATGTGGCGTTGCTTCGAGTATAGATTATAGTAGCTTACAGGTGGATAATAATGAAAAATGGTTAGGATAACAAAATTTTACTAAATTTATCGCATTTTCTGAAGGTCTGCTATGTAACAATAACAAAATCCAGGGTTGCGATGGTAACTTTCAGAATGTTTGATATTGATGTCTGGCACATACTGTGTATGTACTATACATGGACTTATAAATTATCTCAAAGTATTGCAAAATAATGTGTGTGAGATTTCTTGAGCGTAAAATTACAAGTACTTGCGACTATCATTTGATTACAGACATTCATGTATGTTATACTTTGTTAATATATACAATTATTGACTCATAAAAATATATTTTGTTAAAAAAAAACGAAGTACAAATCCTGCGTATAGCTCTTGTAATACAAGTTGTAAATTATTTTATTACATTTAAAACCATTGCTATTGAACACACTGTCAATCATGCCAGTTTTATCAGGAATTCGGAGACAATTTCATTTGCTGACAGCCATAATATTATCGCGTTGGACGGTCGAACGTTTGTCATGTGTGGTGACAGGTTTACTGAAAGCTAAGTCACTATTGATTCATGACTGCCGCAGTTCCACGTCCGCTAAAAGGTTTAGTCTCCAAACGGACGTTTTGTAGGGTTGTCAGCTTTTACCGTAAAGTGTGTGAACATTGTTGAACTTTGTTTAGTTTTCCCGTTCGGTCATTTCGTGTTAGATTTTGAAAGAGAGAACAAGCTTTGGGGGATTCGTCTTACATCTTACTAATATTACAAATACAAAAGTTTGTAAGGATGTATGTATGTTTGTTACTCTTCCACGCAAAAGAATACTGGTCTTAGTCTTAGTTTATGATCTAGGTCTAACTCATCATTACCGTAACAAATAACTATGCCGGCTGAGCCACGGGAATAATCTAGTATTACATTTTCCTTACTCATTTATTTGACACAGGTTATTTTAAACTTAATTAGGATTAAAATTGGATTCATTACTCATGTACCGTGATGAATGTAGGGTAGTAAATTCAAATATCGTGCCTGAACTCAGATGAAATTAGAATCATTTTTGGGCTTGATTGCAGTTCTCCACGAATGCATTTGACCCTAAAGTAGACTGCACTTTTGTTTATTACTTTTACTATTTATTCCTAGGTAGAGTCTAGCTATTTTATTTCTAACTTTTGTGTGTACTCAAAACGATTTAATATCAGAATTATTATACTTTTTTGAGATCCTTGCACTACAAATTGCATTTGGCTATAATAAATATTGTGTTACCATAAAAATCCACATTACATATTTGCAGTGGTACAATGACTATAATATTGACCTACAGTACAGTTTTATTTGTTATAGGATATGTGTGAATACAATTAGTGCTATTGGATATTTGCGTGCAATGGAAATGAATGGAGATATTCGGTCTAATTTGTTGTGTATCGAAATATTTGTGAAATTGTTTTGCATGGCAACGCGGGACGATTGAATTACGTTGTGAATCCCAACAGTGAATATTACGGAGCGTAATGGAAATGATGAGAGTTGATAAAATATTGAATAAACACGATGAAATTTGCTAAATTAATGAGATTGAATTTCATTCTTAGATTTGATTCTTATTTAATTTACAAATTTACAAGTAGAAAAGTTCTCGAGATAAATTATATAGCTTAAGCAGCAGATTTATAAGTAATTCCTCTTACTAACGTTCAGATACTATGTGTACATGAAGCTTTAAACTTCACGTTTATAATTAAATTATCTTCGAGTCCCAGAGATATCCAACGATATTCTTAATCTCTTTGTTCATTGTCCTTAATATGTGATATTACGTTTTCTCAAAACAATCATTGTTTACATTTTCACCCATACAATGTATATTGCAAGTTTATCTATTTGTTTTCGACCTAACCTTGCAAATGTGCTTTACAATGATAAATCAAAAAGTAAACAGTGATTGTTTTTAGAAAACGTTAAAAAAAATTTGATGCTGGTAGAACTCTTTGTGGTTCGACTCCGGAAGCACCACCGCCACACCTTGTTATGCACACACACCAGCAGTGTTATGCACTGTTGTGTTCTAGTCTGAAGGGTCTGGTAAGGGAGACATACTTTTCCGAGGCATTCTATCTTAGTCCTCAAGGGTAGCAACGCATCTGTGGCTAACCTTAGGTGAGACCTTACTTAGGGTTGATAACAGATGTCCAAAACAATTTTTTTTAACAAAAAATAGAAATCGACTTCTATAACACAAAAAAATTCGCTCGAAATTTTCATTTTCATTCGAGTCCATTTGTCGCGCACATATTTAATTCAAATTTAAGACTTATACGTTTTTCTCATGGATGCCCTTATCAAAACTGAACCAAATTAAAATGGGACCCAATGGGAAGCACCACATTTCAAATAAAAAAAAAACGTCAAAATCACACACAGTCGAATTGAGAACCTCCTCCGTTTTGAAAGTCGGTTATAAAAGGGCACAGTCCTACTTGGTTACTAAAAATACTATGTAGTATTAAATTGTTAAATGTATTTCTAACTCAAATGGGTATATTTTAAAACACCATACGGTGAAATGAGTCTTCATTACTGCTGCACATGTAATTAAGACCAACATGGCCGTTATCAAACTTCTCACTACCCATACGAAGGCTGGGTTTAATTGAATTCGTGCTGTATTCGACTTTTTGTATTTCGTGGGCGTTTAATTTCCGATATGAATAAGTAGGAGTTGTTTGTTTAATTATGAGACGAATATTGATATCGCCTATAATTATCTTTTTTTATTTGCACACTTAGTAGTAAATAAGTTGGACAAATACTGTGTTTTTCTTATCTGTCATAGAGAAGTATAGAAATAAATAAAAAATTAAGTTAGTGTAACTAGTTGTTCAATGCAGCGATCGAAATCCGACCGTTATTTTGCTGACAAATGCACATAATTTGACGACAGATTTTAGTACAATTAGATATATTCTACTAGAACGTTTTTACATGTATTAATTTTCAAGTTATTTGAATTAGATTCATCCATAAATGAGGTTTAATGGACTGAGTTGCATTCAAAAGCAATAATACGTACTTGACATAAACATCAGACATTGTTGATATAGTAATGTGATCAATTAATGTTTTATTTTGTTTAATTTAATATGTTTGTAATACTTATATACAATAATACTAGCTGAACCGGCAAACGTTGTTTTGCCATATAAATGATTAAATTACGAAAATGGCTATTAAAAAAAGGGGTTGGTGATAAAAGGGTAAAAATTTAGGGTTGTATGTATGTTTTAATGCCACATTGTAGAAAAATAAAAAAAAATAAAAATGTCCAAAAATAAAAAAAATGTTAAGGGTGTACAACCCTTATCACTAAGGGGTATGATAGTAGCTTATTCTCAGACCTACTGAATATGCATATAAAATTTGGTAAAAATCGGTAAAGCCGTTTCGGAGGAGTAAGGTAACTAACATTGTGACAC
>MOOZ01000237.1:671804-686707 GCA_002930495.1 Cecropterus lyciades | reverse complement strand
CGTTGTTGTATATACCTAATGATTATCATTTCCTAAGTCCAAATAGTACTATAGTTTTTCCTCATTACAGGGTTATTACAGGGTAATATATATATTTAAACATGCATTACTTTACAGAATATGTTATGTTATATTTCCCCACTACGGCTGTTGGATACTAACAAAATATTACTATGTACTATGAACTACAAGAAAAAAAAACTCGTAATATAAAATATCGAAGCGAGGCACGGTACGTTTTACAGGCCGTCCTAATAATCTGTATAAAGGATTACTAAATAAATTTAACATACAATCTGTATAAAATAAGTATTATGTAATATTAGTAAGTAGTTTCTTTCGTCGAAAAGTGTAAAAAAGGTTCAATCAGAAAAATAGGTTGCGTACTCATTCACTTGTACAAACTAACTGTTAGATTGAATTACTGTGTGTCGTGGCATTGGACAAGGGCCGTAATGGGTCACGTTCGTCCTATAAGAGGGGAATGGAACGTGGTCTCCTATTGCTGTCCTTTGGTTTGTACTCTTGTGAAATTACCTCGGTAAGAACAACTTTAGGAGTTGTTCTTACGTTCAAAAAGGTAATCTCTTCTTCTCGTACCCGATTTGATGTGAGAATGTGATGAGATGTTTATTCGGAGATTATTTTTGGTACATTTTATTATCACACTCGCGCTTTTAATTTATTTTATTTGTATTAAGATTGTATCAAGATAATGATTATTTTTAATTTCTACTCTCGACATTTACCAAAGAAAAAATGTTTCTGCACTATTACGCTTGAGTAGTGTACCTAACCAATAATGTAATAATTTGTGTTATTTCAAGAAAATTTTCGTGTATGTTAATATTGTATATTCTTATGAGAATAAAGATATCTCAAACCTCAAACGAGAAAACAGTCCACCGGATAAAAAGTGGTCACTGCCTCCTATAGATATCTGTAAAAATTTAACGCAAAACAGGGGTGCCACCTAAAGCCAATTACAGATGTGTTGCTTACCATCAGACCGACAGACAGATGCAGACCGTCTTAGTCCTCAGGTACGAGGACTAAGATGGTCGCCTCATATAGGCGAATCTGTATTCACACCATTTTACTGTAACATAAAACTTCACGCCAGAAACGGGGTGACGGAGGTACCTCCTACGTCAAACTATACTGGTTCTACCACCATTCAAGTTCTTAAATGTAGTTAGTTTAGTTCTTAAAGTCTTAAATGTAGCCAACATCGTGATGGACTCCAAAATCTTCTCGTCCTGAGAAAAGATACCCAGTACGGTGGGTTGATGATAATATTGTTTCCATAAAGTTTTGCAATTCAGGCCGACATTTTCATTTATTGAATGTCCTTGTTTTGTGTTTAAATTGATACCGAGCGGACCTTTGTCAGACGAGGATTAATGGTTTACATGTACTACTTGTCAAGTATCCATAATAATATCTCATAGGCAGTAAGGACCCAGATCCCCATTTAGGGACAAACGAGCCCCTATCGAATTCAATTATTCATAACGTCATCCCGAGTGTTTAATGATTTAGTGTGTTAGTGGCTAATTTACATGACATCTTCATTGTCTCCGGATCATGGCCACCCTCGGACGTTGATGAATCACTCTGGCTCATGTAATGGATGGAAACCCTAGAAGTGTCACCCAAATTATTGGCTCGAACGTCCGACATTATTTGTGTGGATACGACGCCAAAATTTTCCACATATATTACCGATTTTCCGCTTTGTTGTCATTGTTTACCATTCACGAAGGTATCAAATTGACTCCTATTAATCTAAATTTTCATACGCATTCATTTCTCCATTGCTTAATTTAATAATATGTTGTGTTGTCAGTACACGGAACTAACTGGATACTGGTGTAGAATGGACATATATAAGGCTTACCGCATGATTTTATACCGCAGGCGCATACATTTTATACCTAAGGTTTATCTTGTTCATGAAAGTTTCAAACTTCGTATATTTGTTTATCTTTTGACAGTATATTATTATAATTTCTGAGTTTAATAATAATAATTTAATATAATGCATCTGTCAAATGCATGGACCATCACGATAAAATAGTAAAGGCTGTAAATTGAATGTACCGAACAAAAACATGAACGTTGTGTACCTATATTTAAATTAAATTGATGTTTTGATTACGAGTCTATTTTTGTTACTCCGTGTTTATTGTACGTCGTTTCTATAGTTTTTGTAGGCTGGTTGGCGCGTGCCCCGGTCTAGGCAAATCCTATCCATTGTGATGTACGACAATGCTGCCGGCGGTAATTCAAGGCCGGGCACCATTGTCCTGTGACGGAGCAAAGCACTCCCGTGCTACGTGATTGTGCACACGTTTGTTCAATTGAATGATTTGATGGAAGATGTGGAACGAACTTCCTCAGGTAGTCCTAAGGCGCTAGGTATTACATGACACCTTGGAAAAAACGGTGTATATCTATCTTTCATAGCTGTTGAAGCATAGCATAGCATTTCATGTGTTGAAGATTCTACAAACGTCGGTGAAGATAATTATTATCAAACCCATACATAATTTATAAAATTCTTATATGGATAACCGGGTTAGATTTAGTGCTATTATTGATGTTTATAGTTTGAAAGTCAGTATTTTCCTCTGTTTAAATGTTTTATTTGTCATCTAAACGTTAAAGTCACAAAGCCGAAGTTTTTAAATTGCTCCAAGGCTTCCGACAAACTTTACCCGTTAAACCGTTATCGAGCCCAAGACTTAATATTGGAAAAGCAGTAACACCTGCTGGGGTCTTGTTGTGTCTGTCTGCTTCATGGCTACATAGCTTCTGTGATGCTGTGGTCATCGTACAGATCTGACATGCAAAGGGTCCCAGGCTTTATCTCCAGATCATACATTTAAAGGAATTTTTGAAATTAATTCGAAATTAATGTTTTTTTTTCTATTCTGGGTCTGGGTGTTTGTTCGTATCCAAAACATCAACTTCTTGAGTTTCGTTGTTTACCGCAAAAGTTTTTATTTTTAAACTGCAAACATAGCTGTAAACATATTTACCACTTAATTAGTTAACTCTAACCCATTAGGCATTTTATTACCATAAAAAGAACCATTTACGCTCTCTGCAAACTTTATTCCTGTAAACTGGAGCGTATTCGCGATTCGAGTGACCTAAATACGAGCATGCACTGTGTATTCAAACGAGCCCTCGCGAGCAATGCGCCGTTTTCGCCGCGCCTTTGTAAAGACATGATGTATGAGTTTGATAATAATTTCCGTGTTGAGGTGGGTCATGTATCAGGTCCGTATTATAACGGCCAATCTTGTCACATTTGCTCCGTACACTATAATCAGCCAAGACGCCTAACACTGCTATACGAATCGTATGCGCGAACTGTTTCGATTGTCCTGTTCTTGTCGCTAAGTAGCTTAATTGTCTTTGGTTTCTTAATAATGATTTATGACTGGAACAATTACGCGCAAGTTATATTTTATTGGACTGAGGACAATAACTTAACCGCAAGTTGTATAATGACCGAAGTTGTTCTATTCCTGTAGGTATTGTGAGTGATGTTATCTCTGCTGTGACAGTAGAATCGTTCGGCCCACTCGAACGGCCCAGTTTGTATTATTTACACCTTGTATCAGCTTATAACTAGTTCTCGTTGATGCTCCGTCTGCGAACGTGATTCATGTTACCATTTTACCACTTGGAAATTTCTCAAGCGATCATTTAATTAAAAGTGACACTGATATTGCAGTGGACGTCTGCGTCCTATATATACACATTTTGAACAGAGTATCTGATGTAAAGGAAGAGGACAACCCTATAAATGGGTTATCGTTATGACATTAAAACTTAATTTTATAATAAAGTTTTAAGAAACTAATTAAGTTTAAAAAAAGTTAATTTTATAATTAAGTTTTTCTTCTTGTTTGCAGTGTTTGTTCTCACTTCTTATGTAGGAATACATGTAAGGAGGTTAAGTCATGAATGTTGCGATTTCTTTATCGTAATATTGATAAATAGGTTGGACTTAGAACCAAAAACTGTAGCGTCATCCAATACCTGCAAAATAATGGTAAATATATCATACTCATAAAATTCATTTCATAGTAGTTGGCATTGGTTTGTATGCATTTACCTGCTTAGAATTAATCTATGAAAAACTTAAAGAAAAGTGTTCTTTTTCAAACGACAGTGAACTCATAAACGCTTGGCTCCCGGCTTGGCTGAGCGTTCTTTGTTAATCCCTGCATGCATCGGGACGCTCGTTAGAAGCGTCGCTTTATGCGCAAAATTGCCCTCAGCTGCCTGGAGAGTATTGTATGCTGTGCACAGCCTTGATCAGTACATGGCTATAAAAGCTCTGGAGGCTCTTCTTTCCAATACCTACGTTATTGGTACGGCAGTGACCCGTTGTATATACGTGATTCAAATTGAATTTCTGATTCAAGTAATCTTTAATATTGCCAAAATATCCAGCATATTTACGGTCAATTTAATAAGCTGTACGAAAATAGTTATTATCTCAGTCCCTAAAACATCGATAAGAGTCTGTTATCTTGTATTTTGTGTTGATCCGACACTGATAGAAAAGATTAAAGAACGTAAAATTAAATTGAATTTGCATTCTGAAAGTGATTGAACGCAAACAATGAGAGCGTTGCCAAGTTGATTTGATTCTCTTTGCCTTTTTTGTTCGGGTTTTTTAAAATATATTTTTTCGTTATTTGACGCGTCGCGCTTAAATTTAATTTATCGAGCGCACTTAAAGGGAATAGAGAACCCTTTGAGTTATAAACCCTGCGCCAACGCTTTCACACCTTTTTCAGTCTTATTATTGCAGGGTCAAACTGTGTCTATCAATGCGACAATAATGAAGAATTCTTTTAAATGGGTAAACCGTTTGATCATTGGAGCATGCCAAAGAGACATAAACATATAAGATCGGAAAACATAACACATCCATCACACGGCTCACTTACCTATGAGTCGACCATTTTAGTCCCCGTGAGTAGCAACCAATCTGAGAATGACTTCAGATAGAACCCCTGTTTTATATAAATAGCTTACAGATCTCCACGGGCGGCAATGGCTACTTACCATCAGGTGGACTGCATGCTCGTTTACTATTTCAACCATATAATAATGCTAAAAAATATGACATACATAATCGTTCACACACACGATCGGAAAATATCACACACATTCAAAACACTATAAAATTACACTTTCCTGCTTGAGCATTCGGGTAAAAAGGGCAAATCCTTTAGAATTATTTCTGACAATTACTCCTTACGTTTAACATCAAATTGCATTACGTCGTGCAGTAATTGAGCGTAATCAGCGACGTCATGCGCGGGCACGTCGGCTCGCTGATTTATTCGCGGGTATATTTTTGTTTTAACAATTGATTACGTTCAAATATCAACACTGTGTGCTAGGTAGAATATACTTAAATGATGATTCATTTTGTATGGGCATAACGCAGTTTATTGGACAATATGTTATTTTCTTTACGTAATGTCATGTATCAATTTGCTTGCTAAGCAATATCCCTTTGGTTGTATCGGAATCATAAGATTATTACAAAATTTATGCATTTATTTCTAAAAACGTAGGGTTAGTTGTGAAATTTAATCACAGTAAATTATTTAATGTACCATTCCCTCAATAAAGTTCAAGTCCTTTAGCATCTACATGTGGGATAAGTATAAAATCTCTATAGGATGACAGTTGTGAGCTAATGAATAGTATATTCAGTTGCAAGGCAGTGAAGTATAATTACATCGTCTACAATTAAGAAGAACTTCCTCCTACACAAGATCGCTTAAAGACAACGTTGGTATAATAACGAGTTCATCCGACTTATCCATTGGGTGGATAAGGACAATATTATAGTAGCAATTTGGCCTATCCCCTAACCCGGCGCTAATGGGAAAAGTTTCTCAGCCACCAAAACGCTTTGGAAATGGGTACACGATGTTCTTCCATAGTTGTTACTTAGTCGAATATTAAGGTGCTCAACAAAAGATTATATTATTGTATGGTACATGTAAAATTAATGTATCAATCATAGTACTATATGCAAAACTTGAACCTTAAAATTTTAATTAGTTCTTTCATAGTTACTTTTCGGTGCCATTTACATTGTGGTAAGTTGGGGTAACATCGGAGCTGGAATAAAACAGAACAATTGAAATCGTAGAATAAAGTCACAAAATTTCAAAAATTGGGACATCATTTACCTACTACCACGTCATGAAAATTAGGTACCTCCTTGATATAGCGAATTTTAAAAACATGGTGTAATTCGGTCATGGTGATTTAAGTCGATGGATGGATGGACGATCCCATCTTCGATATTAACCTCATATATGAGGTTAATATCGAAGTTGATGATGATGATAAAATGATGTTAATTATAACTTCTCATATGCTTACGCATATAGCGTCATGTTTATGTTTATCACAACTTTTATAATATTTAATGGTTTATTATTGTTGGAATGTATAAATATACATTTTGCATATTATTCACAAAATGTAAACGCGTACGCTGTGGGAATAGTGTTAATATTGTTTTTATTAAAAACTATTCTCGTTTATGATACTTGCGAAATGTATAAAAATGTCTGTTTCCTTATTAATATTCTTTTTTGTTTAATCGCCTAGCCTTAGTTATTAAAACAACACCTTATAATTGAAATGTCTAAAGCACACACTCGTCGGTGAGTCAGCTACTAAATTGCGTCAATTTAAACATTGTATTATTTCTGTTTCAGGTAACAAAACCAACATCTCTATACAGTTAATGCAGAGAAAATTAATTCCAAGGTTTGTGTAATGGTTGTATGTAGTAATACGTGTTTGCTTGCCACTTGTATAAATTATAGCGTGTTTATATTCGTTTCGGTTCTACCGCGTTACCAAAAACTATTTTCAATGTTTTAATCAATTCTGATTCTCTCAAAAAAACTTATAATATTCTATTTTGCTTAAATTAGTTATTATGCATGTAAATCACTTAATTTAATATATTTTTAATATTTTTCTAAGTTTATTCTTAACGTGTTACGGACTGTTCTAAATAATGTAGGGATTATATTCTTGCGCAAAGAACACATCTACTGTACTGTAATTGTTTTTTAATCACTCACGAATCTAAGGGGTTTAGTTCGTGTAATTTCTTGGAAAATATATAGTATCAAAGGATCCTTCTTAGGGTGGTTTTAGGGGAAACCTCACTCGGTCTTTAGGGTTATTTGGTTAACGTCCGGTAAATAGTAGTTCTGTCGTTGACACGCTCGGTTGGTTGCTATGGCGAGCGCCCTTAAATCTTTTACGTCTTCCTTCCTCCATCTTGCTTTAAAATATATGTTGTACATAGAGCTAATACTTTATTACTACTTTTTGGTCAATAGTAGTGGTATAATTACATGGAATAGCAACAGGGCGGCGCAGTCGCAATCACAGTTTTTTTAAGTCTAATTTTTACAAAGTACAAGACTTTCTCATTATATTATATGATAATTAAGTATCATACATAAAAACGCACATCTGATCAAAAACCTGTAAAGGTCACTTTGCTTTAAAAACCTTTACTTAAACTTTACGTAAGATATCCCTCCTGGTAATTAAGAAGTGTAAAAAGTCTCGGCATATCTGTGTGGACCGCAAATTTTATTTTTCTTCTTTCTTAAATAAGGTCCATTTCATTCATGATTACATTCATACACATCAATTGCATTGCAAGCCTTTTCATTGCAATTTTCCATAAATAAAAGAAGATGTGGTTTCGTAAATAAACAGTAAACGTGATCTGGTTCTTTAGTCTTTAGCTTTTTATTGCAGCGTAACCAGCTCGATTACTTCAGTGGTCGCTCTTAACAGTTCGCATTCGGTTGCGCCCGACGTCTCTTGCAATAGCCGGTGTCTGAAATGTAGCGTCCGGGGCGTCTGCCGGCGTCTTTTTGCTTTCGGATTCATTGAGCAATGTTCAGTTTACTGAAAGCCAGTTCGTGTAATATCGCTGCGGTCTTGAAAGATGCTTTTACAAAATATTGTAGAAATATTTATTTAGGAACTTTAATATCTATTCCGTAGCTCAGTGTCGTACCATTATTATTTCTAGCGTATTATTAAAAGATGTAATCGAGTGCTGCTTGTATTGCTTTGTTTTATTGCTGCCTCTAATATACACCTATTTCTAAAACAGATGATTCTTTTGAGATAAACTAGGTATTTACTTCCTTTTATTTATTTCTTTTCAGATAATTATTAAATTAACTGTGGTTATACATATTTTTAAATGCGTTGCCGTGCAAATCTAGTGTTGCAAACATTTTTATGTGCGGGTACAACCATGCATCAATATATGTATAACTTAAAACGCATGGTAAACGCATCAAAGTATATTTAGAACGTCTATCGTATCTCCACCGATGTCTTATCGTCATGTATATTGAATTGCTTCCGTGTTTATCTTGTTGTATGAAGATGATAGATGCAACGTGTTCCTTAGTGCTAGTGTAACCTAAAATAACCGTTTATTTTTGTTCACTTCTGAGATTGAAGAGCGTTCAAGATAGGCATCGTTCCGGTCTGCGAGGTGGTGTGACGTAATCATTGTCAACTTTGTGGGGCATGATGATTGATATGCATTTAAGTATGACCGCTGGTCGCCCCTGACTCATTCGTTTACAGTGCGTAGACTTATTCGCTTAGTGACAACATCGCGGAGGTATTTTAGGTTGTTAACTAAGTTCATTCTCCTCGCCATTTCATATACCAATAAGGTTATATGGTTGCGAACGTAACAGTACTCTATAGAATACGCTCATTTATAAAATTAACATGTGGGAATCTCTTTAAACGAAACCGCAGGCGAATTGGCTTTGAATAGCACTACTATGTATGTGCTGTGGTATTGTATGCGGTTTTATTAAGTGTCAAATTATACAAAACGTTTAACGCCAAAGTAAAATACGTGACTTAAAAACAACAAAGCCTTTTGTTGTATCATTTTTTAAGTATTGAAACAAAACTTCCAAATTTATAAAACCAACGAACGTCCCAGAGGTAATCGGTCGAGTAATATTTTTCAAAACTTTCACAACAAGACGAAGAAGAACACGAAAGCCGCTTCACGGGAGCCCGATTGCCAAGTTGCACCGTAAATTTATATTCGTTGACGCAATAAAAAATCTTACATTGGTAGGAAGTGCACCGGTCTGTATACCAGACCCAAATAAATAAAACGGAACGAAACTAACCAAAGAAACTGATTACCGATATATTAAATGAATAATTAGAAAACATCAACGCGAAAAATAGCAGGCAGTGTAGTCTTCATTTCAATTTTAAGATGATTATGTTTTTCATACATATTTATTGAGTTGCTTGATAGCAACATTACTAAAGATATCTCTGACAGAATTAGACATCAAGCGAGCCCTATCTTACAATATTAAATACTAATAATATTACGAATAAACTTATTTACTTCCTTGCATTTACTGAAAAATAAAAGGTTGGATTTTTGTCAATAACGACATAATGAATTAAATTAAAAATAATGTAAAGAATTAGTAATCACTTTTCTGGTAATACCTGATGTTTATTACAAAATTAACATTAATGTCTGTCATGAAATTGATGATGAAAATGAATGAGTTTGCATTTTTCCACATAACTCCCAATTATTTTTAAATGATTCCATAAAAGGAGATTGTAGGAAATACACGTTCCATAATTTAATATTTCCTTTCCCACAACCCTATTTATTGGGCTCACGGCTGGTTAAGATATTTTATAATAATATTTTTCTACGAGGACACCCCAGGCGACATTGCCTTTTACATCGCCGACTTGAGAAAATCCTGTGAGGTTTACCTCCATAGTACGTTTTACGTAGTTTCCCGTAACATTATTTTTTCGTATAATAAGCATTTTAGGTACAACGAGTAGGAAGGTTATATAAGTTTGAATGTTTATATTTTTGTAAGATGAAAATCATATAACATTAATATTTCTAATATCGTAACATTAACTATTTTTCTCCAATATACACTATTTTTCTCCAATATGTTTACGAGCAATTGTAACAGGAACTATGAAAAGGAATTAAACCTTTTGCCATGTACATTGAACCAAAGTAGTGGAAGGCATATTCGTATGTTACTTATATAAAAAAAAAGATGCCTGGACAAGATTAATTCTTACTAGTTTCACCTGATGGTAAGTGACCACTGCCGCCTTTGGACATCAAATAAGCAACTTCATATAGTACAGGGAATTTATCAGAAGTCAGTCGCAGGTGCGTTGCTTCTCCAGAGGACCAAATGGTTGGTCACCTCATATAAGAGCAAACCGGCAACCACACTCTTCCACCGAAACGCAAGTACTGTTCCACGATAGAAATAGGTATGGCGGTGGTACCCCCCCGGTCGAACTACACTGGTTCTACCACCTGGTAAAGGTGATTTAAAAAAGTGTAATATACAGCCGTGCCACAAAGGGCAATGGATTTATTTCAATGGATTTATTCGATATCTATGAGCAGGTTTGTTTGCAATTTTCCAGCTGTGCACATGGCGTAAAAGGTTTTACCATCATCTATCTATTATTTATTCGGATCAGGTAACAGATGGCGATCAGCTCTGGATCCGCTCCCGCGGATCAATTTGCAAATCCGCCCGTCAGTGCGGCTCCACGTAATAGTGTACGTAAATAAGAGTAACGGGAGCCGGAAATTTTTCAGAATTCGAGTTTTTCGTTTCGGAACTGTTATCTCCCATATAAAGTCTACAGTCTGGTACTACGAGATATTACCTACCTACAATGTGGCGAAATAGCATACTTAAAAGAATATTTTTAGAGTATTTATGCAATATTATCAAAATGTAAATGGAAATAAAGAAAAGCTTATTGGTTAGTTACCACTATCGGTTGGTTCCGTAACTTCCTTAAGGTGGACTGGCAGAAAATGCTATTAAGCATTAAGTCCGCGTTTTGTCCATTTTTTATGGTCAGTTAAGTTCAGATAAACATATAAATTGGACTGCTTAAAACAAAAAATAGCTCAAAGTTTATAAGAGTTTTATGATTAACATAGGTCGATGATACCTAATAATTGTCAAAAACAGGTAGTTAGGTCTCATATCAACTTTATAAGGACAACTCCAACTGTCATTTTAATTGTTGCGATTACAATTTACACGATGTACATATTTACTTGTTTAGTAATTAAAACCAATTTTGATGAATTAAGTACACAGGATTAACTTGTCGAGATAATTCGCTTACTTTGTAAGATAAGTAGTTTGTTATTTTTTGATATCGTACAAGCTGATATAATATTCTGCCGCTTGAACAAACTTTAATTTTGAAGAAACAAATTAACTCGTGATAACAGCATTTCAAATTGTGCAGTTCTAAAATTTTGTTTTAAAAATTGAGTTGAAAAGAAATTGCGTCCCTTAACTCGTGAAACTGTAACGACGAAGTTGGGTACTTTTGGCCCTTTGGGAGCTTTGTGTCTTATTCATGTCTACTTGTATCTTTCTTTATGTATGTTCCACTGGAATATGAAAAGCACTTAAGTAAGTGCATTTGAACAAATATTCTCTCCGTGGGGGTTTACATGGAAAGGTAATAGATTGTTCTACGTTAATAATTACGAGTTTTGTTAATGTACGAATGATTATTCGTTAATAATCTTTGTAGTAGGTATACAAGCGGCATTATTTTTTTATCAGATTGAATTAGCAAACGAGCATGCAGTCCACCTGATGGTAAGTGGTGACTGCCGCCCGTGGACATCTGTAAGCAACTTCATATAGAACAGAGGTTCTATCTGAAATCGATCACAGATGCGTTGCTGCTCCCGAGGACTGAGATGGTCGTTCCAACCACGCCCTTCCGAAGAAACGCAAGGCCTGCTTCACGCAAGAAATAGGTGTGGAGGTGGTATATCCCCGGTCGAACTACACTGGTTCTACCACTTGTTCCAATTAATAATTAAGTCCTCTGGCCACTCATTTACATTTGCAATGCCCCTTAGATTAGTGTCAATGACTCCCAGGTCGGCCACAGGTCCTTTGCTACCCCTGAGGATTAAGGTGGAGTAAAGGCATTTTATGCCCTTTATAAGAATATGTTGCTTTATCGCATCATTGTAATGGAATAATATCGCAATGTCTTTATAATATTATTTTTTGCATTTGTAAGGATTATTTCACAAAGGATAATATGTTCTTTGTGGAATAATCTTTCAGCTGGAAGCCATTGTTGTGCTGGTTATATTTTCAGATTTGTATCGTAGATAGCTGACTCATCTGTTATTATTGTATGTCGTTTGATAAACTTTAGCGTCAAAAATAGCAAATAAAAGATAAATCAGACAAGATTTATCGAGATGTTGTTTATGAATAATTAAGGTAGTTTTTTTATTCCCCTCACCAATTATCTTATTAAATGCGGTTTAAATATTGTTTGTTGTAATATATGTATATCACATTTAAAGGAACGGAAAGTCGCGAGTAGGTATCCTATGTAATAAATCGGTCATGTTGTTTCCTTCGCTTTTTTTCCCAACTTCCGTCACAATATAGGCATATTTTTATAAGAAGGCCGAAACGCGTATTTCGACGTTATTACATATTACCTCGTAAAAAGTTAACTTTGATTGTTTACGCTTTCAGTATTTTAGAACGGGCAATGAAACAACAAATGCGTGTTGCGCGCTCGCAAATAACATCGGAGGCCATTGTGTGAACATTAGAAAGCGTGTTTCGTCATACTACCCAGCTATTCATTGTTATAATAGGCACTAAGGCGACATCGTTGCTGCGTCATTGCACTTCACGAAGGCGCGCCGTTTAATCTACTGTCAACCTTGATGAAGTAATCGTAGATACCGTGAAGTATCTCAGAAATGTGGAAGATAAGTACTATTGAATCGAGGAGTTGATAAGTGTTACACATGGTCGGTGAGACAATAGTGATGTTATCCTTTATTATTTGCTGTTTAGAATACTATGATGATTATCAAGAGGACTGTCCTATCTTGACGCAAGGGACTCATCACAAGACTGGCGAGATTTAAGACCGAGTCCAACTAGCCCTTTGTTCGTTGATACAAATCGTGCTTCTTTGAGAAAAATAATAAAAAAAACGCTTTCTACACTCATAGCCCCACACTAGATATTTCTCCTGTGTCGTGGGTGCCATGGACACAAAAAGACGAATACACAAACACCCAGACCCAGAACACAAATCTAAACTCAACATTCAGATTTCTGTCTGGCCGGGGATCGAACCCCCGGGACCTACTACGTGTCAGACCGCTATGATGACCACTCCATCACGCGGGTCGTCAAAATACTCTTAGATTAGAATACTCTTAGATAATTGTTTCCTAGTGATGTTTTTCTACAAAGTTAACGCAACCGATAAATTACTTTCACATACGCTTATAGCTCCGAAATTCGATGGCCTTAGATTAGGATATGAAAATCCGCGTGGGAAGTTGATATTTATACAATCGTAGCTCAGTCTTAGATATGTGTGTTTATCTATGTATGTTTTGAACTTTACTAACACTGCGACTTAAATATTGGACCTTTATGTGATAATGTTACCATCTTCCCATATGATGAAGGAGAACACACACACACACACACTTAAAATGTTAATTAAATCTTTAGGAACTATCTTCATTTAACTTATGTATAACAATACTGAATTTATTGTGTCAATTTGCTGTAATACAATAACATTTCTTTTTTTATTTAGTAGATCAATTTGTAATGATGAATTTTATCTAGTTAGCCTTGAAGTTCACAAGAATACGGTGTGACAGCCACTTACCTCTTCCATACGAGTTGTGTATTGATAATTACATAATTTATTTCTGCAAGAAGTATTTAACGAGCGTGAAGTTCGTCTGATGAGTGTTATTGCAGCGCATGGACATCTGTCATAAAATACAAGTGAACTGCAACCTGTAATTGCGCGTACCTACAAAGATCCAAGCGGCCACGTCTCATAATTATCACTTACTATTACAAGATGCATAGTATATGTATGTACTTATTGTACCTTGATTACAAGTCATAACTCATTAGACGGGAGTACATGTATGTCACATTCGCTTTTGCACGGTTACGTCATATTCGTAAGTTTATACTGTCGGTTAGCTTAAGTGGTAATCTTCATACACGCTCACATCTCACACTAAGACACACATAACACACATATACACATTAAGACGTTAACACCTACGCACACGCATTGTACGCGTTATTTTACGTTTATGTTTAGTTACACTAGCTAACTGATTGTCTTGTTAAGTTTGAGGTGTATACCCAATAGTGTTCGACCGAAGCTTCGGCTTCGACCACCTTCGGCCAAAAAATCCACCTTCGGCTTCGGCCAGAATGGGCCGAATAGCCGAAGCCGAAGGTAGAACCTTCTGCAAGTGCCTGAATTGAACGAACTATAACAAATACACGATACTGCGATGGAGATGGTGAAGCTAAAGGATAACCAAAAACTCCATTGTGGCCTTGCATCGACAGTTGTATACCTAGAGAAATTCACATTATTTGGAATGTTATTATTTTAGAAAAATAGCTTATCAATTTTGAACAGCTCCAGAAGTTATTTATATCCAATAAACGTAGATCTTTATATAAAAATCGTTTAAAACTGTTTTAGCCAATTGAGAACTGAATTCTTATGGTTTTTGAATCTCCGGCCACTAATACCCAACTTGATTGGTTGCAATCATTTATGTTCCACTGCTGTTAATGCTATATATATATATATAGTTATATAATTTGGTTTAGTGAAGGAAGTTAAGAGTTTGTAAGATGTATTCAAGCCGTATATGATTTTAGACTAATATT
>MOOZ01000237.1:611766-634690 GCA_002930495.1 Cecropterus lyciades | reverse complement strand
CTAAAAATACCTACATGGGCGTTAGAACGCTAACATGCACAAATACACAAAAAATCATACGTTTGTATGAACAAGCTTGCACCGGAATATCACTTCACACACGCAAACTTACACAAACACAAATCTACACAATATTACACACATACACATAAAATATAAATAATTACACCGAACTACTACACATATACATTTTACACGCTTCATTCATATACAAACATTAATCTGCGTTGATTGTCACTGACAAATAAAATTACTAAAACGATATTCCAATTATATTTTATTTGTATTATAGTACAAGATTAAAGACACAAATGTCTGAATTCAATCACTCATCACAAAGTAACGTTACATTTGTGACCAACGATTCTTTAAACTTAAAATATTTACTATGTTCAGTTATGAATAGCCGTAATATCACATTTCAGCCGCGACAGTCGCCGAACATCCAGACGCCGGTGGAGCAACGTAACACGAAGGAGCGCGAACGCGAAAGGATTGACCGGGGAGAGAGGGGAGACCGGGGCGACCGGGTCGAGCGGGAGGAACGTAAGGAGAGGAACGATCACCAACCCTCTAACAGAGACAGCGTAGTGTATAATAAGGCAGTGAGTATTATTTTTTTTTTCACCTCGTTTGAGTTAGGGTTGTAACGGAGCTCATCTTAGCGGAGGCGGAGGCGCATGCGGAAGTTAAGGGGTCACCTCCGCGGATGCGGAGGTAAACAGAGGCGGAGACAAACTGTTTTGGGGATTTGTCGCCTTCCGTGCCGGCTGTCACTAAATTGTTCACGTAGCATTGAACTTGATGATGCCAATAAGTATTGGCGAAATATGGGAGAAAAAACTTTATATCTCTATCACAATAAATATATTAATCTAGTTACAACATGTAGCTGAACGGCCGCGTGGCGTAGCATCCCTCCGTGCGCGTTGTAAGTAAAGATCAACGTAAATAAACATCCGTTATAACTCCGCAAAAAAATTCTGGAGGCGGAGGTTCGATTTTTTGCGGAAATTCCGTAGTAACAGAGTCGGAGGCGGAGTTCCGTTACAACCCTAGTTTGAGCCCCGGTATAGCAACACTGGCTCTTCCACTTATAAATTACTAAGGTGGGATGCCTAGCAAAAGTGAATTTGTGTTCCCACGTGACAGAATTTAAAACATTAATTTATAACGGGACAAAAGATAATATGAGCGACGTCATTTATATAAAGTTTCTGTATTATGCCACTTTCACGCCGATAAGTATAATGGATTTCTTCATAAAGATTTCTTAAACGTACCCGGTAAGCTATTATATATTGAGTAAGATCTTATTTATCTGTTATTAACTTTATTGTTTTCTTGTCATTTGTTTCTATTATTTTTCAAGTCTCCATCATACTTAAGCAATATAGTGGAGGGTTCTCTATGTCCGTCAATCATGAAAAGAAACCGCTACGCAGCAGCTGGCCATAATAAAAGATCAAAATTTATATTGTGATATTTCAGGCGTCGCCACTAGACCACAGAGGAGCGAACAGCGAAGAGAACAAAGTTCGACGGCACGCGTATCTGCAACAACTCATCTATCCACTGTTGAATGAGGTACTTTTTAAACAAATAACCCATTTTTATTACTGTTCTGGCATCAGGAAATAAGTGATCTATTATTTTAATTATACCTATTAACTGTAAGTTAATATTTTAATTATGGATACCTAGTCATATTATTTTTTAGGTTTCTTGTGCATGTGTTTCAGATATGATATAGAAACAGTGAATAGTTGATGAGATTTTTTAGACAATTTGAAATATTTTACTTTTCTTCGTCTAATTGAAACACTCAGAAACGTGGCGTGTTTTATTCATATTTAAATTTTGTAAATGATTTGTTTAGAAATAAAGCGTGTGCGTAGTCATATAAGAAATAATATTTTTTTCTGGCGTTATCAAAAAAATCATTCATTCATTACACGTTTAAAAGAGTAAACAAAAGACGTATGTTTCAAGTGTTCATTGTAAGTAAATGCATTAAGTATTCATTATTTGAGAGAAAAGACATACAAAATTTATTTATTTATATATTTATATTGTGAAAGTAGCAAACTTGTATGTAGTTAATCTGATGGTAAGTGACTATTGCCGCACATGGACGTCTGTAATCGATTCTAGATAAGATCAGAGTCATACCTGAGGTTAGTCACAGATGTACCCCTGAGGACTAGGTTGAAATGCCTCTGATAAATATATCTCCTTTACCTTCAGAGGAGCAAATCATACCCTGCTGTTTTTCCTTAATAGTAGCAGTACAACATATGCATTGCTTTCGGCCTAGAAATAGATGTGGCGGTGGTGTTTCCGGAGTCGAATCACGAAGTTGTCGTTTTAACACCTTCAATAGTTGTCTATAGATGTAATATAAAATGCGTGTACGCGCGTGTGTTCCAGTTGTCCCGCAAGCACGGCGCGGGCGCGGCGGCGGCGGTGGAGGAGCTGCGGCGCGCCTTCGAGCTGGCCGAGCGCAGCGCGCCGCACCTCACGCGCGCCTTCGTGCAGCAGGTACACACACACACACACACACACACACATACGTACGCGCACACATACATACATACACACACACACACATACGCCGCCTTATACTACACGCTCGTGATACACGACGTGACTTACCACTTACGGCTGGGCCACTAGGGACATCCATCCATTCGACATCTTGCAAGACTAGAAAACATGAGATATCCATACATTCGACAGAATCAATTCACTCGCCGCCGATCGACACACACGACCGTGGACACACGATTCTTATGATACACGATGATCAGGACACCAACACAATCACAGTTAAATCATCCCAATATATAGATATAGCGACCAATATATCCAATACACATTAAAACTATTCTACTTAAGAATTATCTAATATTAATTACACTAGTTTTAAATATTTTAAATTATTTTCTACTAAAAAATATATTTACTCTTAAATAAATTAAAATGATCGCTAACCCGCATAAATAGAATGAAAATAAAATTTTGCTTCCCTTTCTAAAAGCCGTAACTGAGCGAACGAAAAAAAAAATAAAAAAAAAGAAAATGTAAAGGAAATGTAGTGTAACGGTGTCGTGTGGTGGCAGGTGGTGCAGAGGGTGGCGCAGCCCGCCGCGCCGCCGCACAGCGCCGCGCCGCACCACTGGATGAGGTAGGTACGGTCATGTATCATCTTCCTACCGTATCATACTAACGTTATATTGTCATTTGATATCTACGCAAAAAAAAAAAACACTGTAATCCATGACGATAAAAGTCCACTAGAGCTGGAAAATCTTTTGATTCGAATCTGCGAAAAAAAACACTCAAGTGAGGATTACACCGTCTCTGATTTTTTGCGTCGATATTAACTTATATCGCACAGTGAACGCAAGGGAAGAGATTAAGAATAATCGTTTTCGTGCTAAAAAGGAAAAACTTAAATACAATGTTACTTTAACGACCGTGCGCTTTAAGAAATATCCCAAAATGATTAAAAAAAATTGTTATTTCACAAAATATAAATTTCGCATTATGTCCATTTTATCCTCACCGTGCGATATAAGAGTTCGGAGTATAGATAATAATTATTCATTTATTTATTTATTGTTGTGTATACTATAAGCTGTTTTAGAATGTTTCCAAACGTGTCTGTAGCAGCTAAAAGTGTTAATGTATATAATTATATTCGATATAGCTAAAGTGCTACTGACAAAAAATTTCAAAATCAAGGCCAACTGTTTCAAAGAAAGAATGATATATATATTCACAAAATTTATTTATTTATGTATATTTTTGTTTGTATTTGAATATAATTTAAGCTTAGACGTTAGACGCTTAGGCATTACCCTACGAACCTTAGTGAGATTATACTTCACAACTTCCTAGTTTCTATGTAAAATATGTCAAAAAGCCTAAATACATAATACATAAATGTATTACTAGGTCTTAACTTACTTAGAATGATTATTTAATATGCATTTTTGAACTTCAGCTCGTGTAGGGGCCGGTTGTCATACTTTCACTATCATATTCTATACATAAGATTCTACTAATTTTTCTATAAATAATGAAGTCAATATTCGTAATCTATTTACTTTGTCGACAGGGACCTCTAATATTTCCTCGGCGTGGTCGCGTTCGCTGTGTTCTCCGCGGCTACACACACACTCACTCTCCAGCCGACACCCACACGCTCGCCGCACGCAGACCCCGAGCCCTCGTCGAAGCCACACGGAGCTGCCTTAAATTATATAGATTAGCTATCGAATACACTCGACCAATAATAAAAAAAACCCTGCTTAGGGGGCATTCATAAATAAGGGTACTGTTGCGTGTGACAAAGGTTACGCCTTAACGTTACGTCACATGTGATCGAAATATATTTGATGTATAAAAATATTTATTGAGAAAATTATGTTGATGCTATTTATTCAAATGTAGTAAAATGTGACAAGGGCTTGAATCGAAAATTATAGAGTGATACAATTTATGAATGTCCCCTAAGTTTGTACGGCCGAGCGACTCGGCTCGACGGCATGTAGCGTATTTTGTAATGAATTACGACAGTATTAAGCTGTGCCTTTTAAGTAATGTCCTTAATGTGTAGACGCGTCCTATGTAGTGAATAAATGTAACATCGATTGAGAAATTTAGAAACAATTTTCGACATTGACAAATTTTACACGAGTCGTTGTACTGGGACGCGGTTTAGATATGTAAATGATATAATGATGTTCCTCACTACCCTTATTCGCACCCTAAATTATTGTAATATTTCCTAATGTAATCCTAGTGCGTTGTGAATGCGGAAAATCGTGTGGTACGGTGGTAGGGGTGCGTTTGTAGACATGATGATACGTTTTGCCGACACGAACGAGTCTATAAACGGGTCCTCTGTAAAAAAAAAATGATTCCTACTTTATTTTTCATCGTCGCTCTTCATTTTATCAACATTGCGTGAGAGTGAGATGACGGTTGATACGAATGACATTTTGATAATAACATCGGTCGGTTAGTTTTCGGGGACACTAATTTTATTGTCGAGTTATTTTTTCTTTATTTTCGTATAAAGGAAAAAGGCGTAAGCGTGCACTACGGCTTATCTTAAGCGTAAAGGGGTTAATATAAATTCGTATGAAATAAAATAAAGTCAGAATGCACGCTCGCGACATTTCTTATGTACGTTTTCTGTGTTTATTTTGCAATATGTAATCGAATTGATTGTGTGTAGCCGCCATCGAGTCACAAAGTTGCAATGCCATAGTGTATTAAATAAAAAAAAAGATATATAACGTAATGAATACTTAAGATGGTTATTGTCTTATAATATTTTATATTCCGTGCGTTATTTATGTAAATATCACCTTTAGCTCCGGCATTAAACAAGGTTTTGGGCCATTACTCATGTCTTTCCAAGAAATTGAACATTTAAATTTGTATTTTGAATGATATTTTAGTAGCCTTCTACGACGGGTTTAGCTTGAATATTGCGCGCTTATAAGTCATCCCATCTCTGCCTTCTAAAATACACGATACGAAGTAAAGTCCAAATTGGAATGTTCAATTTTAAGATTAGTTGCCGCTGAGGATTGCGATGAGCCCTTTACATAAACTTTATGTTAATAAATATGTTAGTAATGAAAGCAATATACAGTATAGGACTAAGTCCGCATCGCGCTCCTATTATTAATGCTACGTTTTATTTCACAGAATAAAATATTGTAAGTCCAGCGTGTACGGTCTTAGCCTTATTTGAATGTTTTCACTAGTTTTCGTTTAGTAACAGGAATTTACTTTTAATTATGATATACCGTTTGTCACCGTAGTGGCAGGCGATAGTAGGTTATAGAACCACAATAAATAATATTTGTCCACTGTGAGTCATGTTTAGTGTAATTTTGCGTGCGACATTCCGTCGTGAGCGCTTTTGTTTACTGGTATTGGATCTTTATTAATTTATAAATAAATATTCGTGGAGAGCAGGTTGGCTACACTTCGCCAATATTTTGCCATAACTTCTTTTTCTAAAAAAATATTTTATACTAACAAGTGTTTAGTGTGGAAGTCTGATTTGTTTGTTGTCAGTCGTCGAAATTCTAATGTATTTATGTTATTATGCTCTAGAAACGAATGTATCGAAACTTGTAGTGTTTCTTTAGTGTCATTCCAGACAAAAGACAATATTGTCCGCATTTATAGATAATTTGTATTTTTTTTTCGTTAACTTGATTTAATTCTTGTTCTAACTAATGATTATGAAGTCGAAGCACCCTGTAAACAGACCGTTTATAAAAAAAAATTGTTATGAAGTTAATAGTTTAGTTTTTGAAACTTAGTTCTTAGTTGTGTATTTGGTTAGATATTTTTAATAAAAATAAATAAATAAAACTGTGAGTAATTATGGAGTTCTAAAAATAATATTAATATTGAATCACTTGCAAATACTATGTTTAATATTATTTCGGTGTAGAGTAAGAGAAGGCGATTCGAGTTCACTTTAGTATTTCGTGGAGGGAGAGCAGACGCACCGGCGGCCTTGGGGTCGATATAAAATAAAATAAACGAAACATGCTTAATATGCGACAATATTTAGCAATCGGGAGTATATAGAGTATATTATTATGAAGACTACAAAACAATTATTATCGCTGTGTAAAAATGTAAACCTAATATAAATGTGTAAATTGTGTAGTGTAATATAAAGAAAGCTGTTTTATGAAGTGTTCTTATAAGCGTATGGAGGAGGCTTCGTGCGAGCGCTCGCGGGCCTTTCGCTGACCGGAAACTGATGAACGAATCGTTCGTTACATTCACTCTCTGTGGTATACTTCATTCTTACATGCATCTATTTCTTAGGTAACGTTCTTATATATACATTTAGCGTAGTGAAACGGTGAACGAAGAAATATTTTGTGAAATAAACCGTTTCATCGCAATAGTGACTTCTTAAAACTTGGCTATTTTTTACGGTGCGTTTTTAAGTAAAAAGTGTTGATAAATACTACAATTATCAAGCTTGATTTGCTTTAAAATAAATCTGTTAAAAGCCAAATCAAACATGCAAGTTGTTAGTTTGTTTTAATAAGAATGTTGCACATCCGAAATTTATCCAAGCGATTGGGAAAATTGATGTAATATCCTCCAATATCCAGATGGAATATCCATGCCATGATTTTACAGGAGTTAAATGTCATTACGTCCGGACTGTTTAAAATGTATATATTTTATTGAATATTATCGCTGAATATGTATTGTATTATTAACGAATACGTTTTGTATGGACATATTCTATATAATGCGTGGAGGCCCGCGCTCGCTCGCACCGCACTGAAGATGTTACGTTGATTTCGATGAAGAATCAAAAATTATTTTTCCACTCGATGGTATTATAATGGTAAATAAAGCGTGTAGTGTTAGAGGTGGGCGATAATTGTTGATTATTGATTAAATTAGGTGTTTGTGGCATTGGAACGTAGCGGGCGCGCTCGGCGTCCGTCGGGGCGAGCCCTCGGTAGTGGTTCGTAGTTGTTACCTTCGGAGTTCGCAGATTGTTCAGGATCGCGTCGTTTGGTTCATGGGTATGTGATCGTATTGCATAGTTATAAAGGAATAAATCTATATTATTGTAACAATACAAATTCTGTATCCAGACCGGTGTCGCACCGCGGAGGTCCAGTTGCACTGAGATATGAGTTTATGAAACATCCCGCTCCGTGAATAACTGTGATATAAATAAGCGGCGAATCGCATCGGGTTTACAGAAATAAGATACTCGACGGCTGCACATGGCACATGTAGCGCCGCCGGCTCAGTGCGGGTATTGGCGGGATGCAAACACCGAACCATCTTGACACAAGTGCATTATTACTAAACTCTTCTATAAATATCTACGAACATAAATATAATGCTCGATAATATATAGGAGCTTTATGTACATAAAAATATGAAAATGAGCCTAAAACCCTCTTAAAATGTGAATGGACCTTCAGAACATGTTTAAGCGTTAACATACTTTATTCTTTAAGACGGACAAATTTTGTTCTATAGTAAATACGTCTACGTACTGTTACCAACAATACAAGACTGACCGTTGAACAAAACAATAAAGTATTTATTTTAATTTCCAATTTCAAACAAAGATCACTCATTCTTTATGCCAATATATTTGTAATGGAAGAATGCTATGTATTATGCACTATGTTAAGAATAATTCGCACCAAGCTCCAAGGCACTGTAAGGCCTCCGTAAGTCGCCAGGCCTCCGCGGTGTCCCGGTCCTCATGCACCAGTTCAGTTCGGCTCACGGCGCGTACCATTAGTGTATGGTCAATTAATGTTACAGCGTCATTCTAACACGTTATGTAGGAAACAAATTTGACTCTGAAATAAAAGAAGTTATTTAATTTTGGACCTGTGTGTTTTATTTTAACTTTTTATACTTATATCATACTACAACAAGAATGACAGAAGTCGTCTCATAACTGCCGAATATCTATTTGCAGGTACACAATGATTGATTTAAAACTTAGAAAAATTAAGAAAATATGAAAATGACGCCAGTAGTAGTACTAGGATTTCAATCTCTATAGATGATAACGAACTGGAACTTTTACCTTTCTTTATTATATGGAAGGAGCAAACGAGCATGCAGCCCACCTGATGGTAAGTGGCTTCTACCGCCCATGGATATCTGTCATCAAACCTAGGTATGATCAAAGTCCCACCTAAGGTTAGCCTCAGATGCGTTGCTAATCCTGAGGACTAAGATGGAATGCCTCGGAAAAGTATGTCTCCCTTACTACCCTTCAAACCAGAACACAGCAGCGCGTACCACTGCTGTTATAAGGCAGTAATAGGAGTGGCGGTGGTGCTTTCGGAGTCTACAAAGAGTTCTACCACCTTCAAAACACTCTAAAGTACCCTTTTCCCTATAAAAAACACTTTCTCCACTCAAAGCCCCCACACTAGGATTCTCTCTTGTTGTGGGTACCACGGATACATAAAGACAAATACACAAATAATCAGACCCAGAATAGAATCTAAGTTCATGATTTATATATTTGTCTGGTCAGGGATCGTACCCATTGCCTGTCAGACCGGTTTGGTGACTGCTCTTGCAGCTCGTGCAGCTTGATTCCTATCAGCAGCCTAAGAAATACTCAATTGACATTATGAAGTACGAATTTATATTTTAGCAGAAGACAAAACTGAAATGTCTATTTTTATAATTTTTTATTTCAAATTAGCATCAAAAAGTACAAATACCTAAAGAAAATAACAACTAACCTACTGTCTTAACCTACCCTATAGTGGCATAATTCGTATCAGTAGCCTAAGAAATACTATTAACAATTAGGCAACATTACATATTCCAGCAATAGACAAAGTATAAATTGTCAGATATTTTCAATTTAAAATTGAAAATAGCATCATAAAGTACCCGGATAACATATCTCTGTATGAACAATACGTTGCAATCAATACAAAAGAATGCATCCTTTCTTTCGTATTTTTCGATTTTTCTACACAAAGCGAAAGGGGCAGGCACGTCATTCAGGCTTTTTCACAAGGCAGTTTATAAAGAACTTACCTAATACCCCCAGTTTATAATATTACTTCCGAGTTTATAAAATAAATATGTTGAATAAATTAAACTTATTTTATATCACGGTACGAACCTCCATATTACTTTTTTAAGTGAGTCATATAACATAATGCTATACATTAATCATATGATTTACAACTATTCTTATAAAAAATGAGCGTATCAAAGAGACCAGAATAACATATCTCTATAGAAGATAACAAACAGAACGTCCTACCCTCCATTCTTTCATATTTTACTTTATCAAAACAAAGGAGGGTGCGCAGAAACGTCGGACATCAAGAGTACCCTTTACCGAACAACTGTCCGGTAAAGAAGGGAAGCTCTAGTAACTACAAATGAGCTTAAACACGTACCTACCCCTCGGATTTTAATATTCCTACTGAGTTCCTTCATATACTCACATGAGACCTATGAGTTTAGCAACAAATCTTTGATTATTAGTTTAAATTACTCCGATTTGCAAACATTCCACATTAACAAATAATTATCGGGTTACTTTTGTTTTCTTTTCAAACACCTTTTTTGGTCACTCCAGCAAAGGATGAACACATGTAAAAGAGGAAAATAATAAAAATCTGTATTATTTATATCAATTTATTGACTAGGTTACATTTAACATCTCCAGCTCAACTGGGCCATACAAATTTACAAAATATATAAAAAGATACCACTATGTAATTGGACGATAACTGCTAAATTACAATAATTAGAGATTACGTCTCACAATCAACGAGATTCATATTCTGTTATATTTTCAAAATCTTCGAATGTTCTTAAGTTATTGCGAAAAAATATATTTTGTACCAAATCCAATTATCAGGTTTTAATAGAATTATCATGATGTAATGATGAAATGAACAACATTATTTATTGTTATAAGTATTAAAAATATTACCTAGTAGGTAAGTTTAACTAATGGGCTTTCCTATGTTAAATAGAATTGTTTGAGAAATATGTATACGACATAACAGGATAAATCACAAAACAATTTTACGCTAATGATATTTAAAAGCTTCTTGAAATGTTAAACGTGTGGTTTTGGTATTAATGGCATCATAACAATTATTGTTTTACAAAAACGAAATATTTTGAAACAAAACAAGGAAAAGGATTTCCTTTGTTAAGAGATGTTTTCATTGAGCGGCCACGTAGGGCACAATTATAAATAGGTCCTTATTTAAGTTCGAGTTAGCTTCACTTTAATTCAACGGAAGCAATGTAGCTAATCAGATGTTTTATGGCATTGGTATTTTAATAAATCGACGACTAATCCATTCGTGTTATAACAATTAACATGTATTCGTTGCTCTCTAATTTAAAATTTTACCTCAAGCTTTTCGTTTACTCATCGGTTACTAATTAAAATAGATACATACTCAAGCACTACTACTACGCTCGTTAAAGAAATTAGGCTAATGTGATGTTAACGACACCACTAAGGGCTCTTATACACTATATGAAGCGTGGTAGGTAATTATAAAGCTAGCCCAACAATAGCCGTCTAGCCGTATAGTTACTAGACAAGTTTGCACACTAGACTGTAGTATGTAAACATAGCCCTTTTACCGCGACTGTATCATCAGGATTGCGTTACTGTCGCTGTACAGTAACAAAACAGTGTAGAAAGAGCCCTTAGGAAGGTTTATAAGCGTTTTCTACTACTACTAATTAGTCACGTTTACATTTACGTACATGTTTTATCTACAATAATAGACACCAAATTAAGTATGAAAGAATGCGGTCATTAATATATTCCCATAATACGTAACGTTATCAAGTATAGGCGTACACTACACTACATAAACATTTTATACAAATATTAATACAAAATTATCGTACAAAATTTGGCCTCCTTTACGGTCACAGGAAGCGAAGTGATTACAATCCAATCAGTAATATTAAAATTAATTTTAATATTATATAATCCTTTAATATAATTATATGATCCTAAATTCTAATTAATACATTTATTACATTAAGTAAAATGAATCAACGCACTTAAATGCCTATATAATACAAACATATATTTACAGAATAACAATTAGTAATGAATTAAAAATAAAATCGAAGTTGGTAAATGTGTTGCAATAATACAAAATATTTGATATAACGGCACGAATCTCCATAGGTACGACATTAAATGAGTCATGTAGCATTAGGATTTACAAACTAAAGTGATCACTGTTCAAAAACAATAAAAATTGTTTGTGTGTAAATTTTACAATAAAATAAATTAGTGGCCATGGGTATTTTCCCCAGTTTACCATGTGAGATATTCCAATTATTACATTATTATTAATTATGGGGATTTATTTAAACAAAAAATATTTCCTACTTCGATAGCAATACCACTATATTATGTATTTAAGCCTCGGAACTGAAATAATGAACGTTTTACAACAAATGAAAAACAGAATATAAATTATTCATATTAAATTTACGGAATGCTTAAATACGTCACGTACGATAATTTTCAGTCGTTTTGTTGTAAAATATACTATAAATACCAATAGTTCTTAGAGCATAGGTAGATACGCTAAATTTAGTAACGCTGAAAGAAATAATTTGCCTTTGGTATAACATTGAAACAAATGACAATTGTAACAAAAAACCTAATTGCACTTAAAAAAAGCACGTCATTCTAACGAAATGTAAACCTTCAAAAAATCGTAAAATGAAGATAAGTCCTTTCGTATACTTGACCTGGACGATTTGTTTAAAGTTTGTACAAGTAGGAGACAGTTATGTATTTTTGTTTTACATCGAAATTAACCGAACACGCATAAAAGTTACACAAAAATAGTGCGTGTCTGTGATTCGAACGTAGGATCACATATCCGGGGAAAGCCAAACTTTACAATGATTTAAATGTTAACTTCAACAGTACTGTACCGTAAATTATGTATATCAAAATACACTTAGCTATTAATTTACGAATACAAAGCTATATTATAACTTCTTCACTTAATCAGTTCGTAGGAACTATTGTTCTTAGTAAAAAAGAAAACTAAGCCAACGTACCCAACTTACTTATCAAGATGTCAATCAGTACTTTTTGAGTCTTAAATAAAAAAGAATTGATTGGAGATATAGCAAAAACATCTTAACGCATGAATAACAGGGACGCAAAAACTTAAGCCATCGCTTCAGAACTCAAACATCAAGTTAAATTAACGTTTCGCAACTTAAGAAAGATTTGCAGATAAATCTGGCGTAACGAGGGATTAGAATTTAGACTATAGCTTTGTTTTTGTATGCTATAATTCAATTGGTGGTCCATCCTCCAAGTCTCTCTAGTTGTGCGATGAGATTTGATCCCGCAGTGGTCCAAAATTATTGAGGCAAATCTCGTAATAATGTATATTCAAGAATGAAATAAAGACTTCCAATAACATGCAACATAATATTTCAAGAACACGCGTTTTGATCAAAATCTTTGTTATTCTTTTTAATTATTACTTATATTTATGTACCAATATAAAATAGGGTATTAAACAAAACCGTAACATTTATCTATGAATATATATTGCCAACATTAATAATAAATCAAAGTAATTTATACTGTTTCGGTTTTTGGAACGTCATGTCAGAGTTCGAGGGAGAACCCGTTAGTCAGCCGCTGCCCACGCGCTGGGCCTGATTGCAGGGTTGCCTACTATTATTTTCGCTTAATATTAAATTTATTCACCCAGTTCAAACTTGTATATAGTATTACATTTCAGAATCGCGCGAAACAAACTATTAATAATTAATATTACTTCGAAGCCTTTTGTATTTAATACAAAACCAACATCTAGATTGCACACTTATCATAAACATTTTGCATTTTAAATACATATAAACTTAAAGCATGTACCTAATTAAATTATAATACAACACTACAGCATATATTATAACATTACATTACGATTGGTAACCCTAAATGACACACTCACCTACGAACATAGCCCAAACACACAGATAATATAGGTATATAGATATCTATAAGCTCTTTTCGAACATACTTTCTCGCGCCTTTCACAACGAATCGTATCTTACGCATGGAATCTTCAAAAGTTATCACGTGTTACTTTTTATTACTTTATAATGAAGCAATATTTTAATTAAAGATGATTTCCTATACGACCGGATAAATTAACAGCGTAATACTTAAGGAATGAAGATTATTAGTTTCAAGTTATATTGTATGGATCTTTAAATAACTCAAATTATGATGATTATAAAAAAATAAAGAACACTTTCTACACGTACACTAACACGTTTTAGGACTCAGAACAAAAACATTGATCAGTTAGACTGATGAGAGTGATGAGGACGAGCGAAATGTTAAAGTTATATAATGTCTAGTTAATTTAAAACAAGTAATATTGCTACCATACGATAGCTATAAAGGGAGAGCTATAAAAAGAATATTACTATAATTATGATTCAATGTCTCGAGTCGTTTTAATTACATGTGTATGAGATACAAACGGTTTGATTGATGGCGGTGAGACGAAAGCTTCTGGGCTTCTCCGGGTAATTGGCTTGTAATTTAATAACCGAAGACTGTATTATAAGCGAACACTGTAATTGATATCTGTGTGGAGATAGTTTTAACACGCGCTGAATGGTTCACAATTTAGTATCTACTTATGGGCGTAGGCTCACAATTTTTCTCTTACCCTATGAGTATAACGGGGTCCAGAATAAATGGACAAAGAACAAAGAAGTCTTTCTATATTATGATGTTTTCTTTCTCGCCTATGTTAAGTGGTAGGGGGAGGGGGGTCCGGATTCCCGGATTATTTAATAAATCGAAATATATCAATATTTAAGTAATTAATGCCGCGTGTGAGCCTATAAGCTTCATAGGCGTTCACAGCATTGCTGCCCATAGGTGCATACATGTCTCCCACATCATCTGTCTTTAGACCTTTTAATAGAATTTTCGTGGAGCAAAAATATAAATCTCTAAGGGTTTTCTAAGGTTAGAAGGTTGGTACGGATACCTTAATACGCCAACATTATCCCTATTAATATTTTCCTAGTAGTGTGATTCACCTATTATTGACATTAATTTCAATTATTATTCATCCGGAAGTCAAAATGAGGGCGTGATAAGTTTGACTAACATAAGGCGATTTTTGTGGTTTATTACATTCATCATAACATCATAACATTTAAAATTATAAGCCGCTATATCATTTACATTATGTTTTCGGAGTTTGATGAATATGAATATTTTTAATACACCTATTTCTAGCGTGAATCAGTTCTTGCGTTCGCTGGAAGGTTTGGGAGACGCAGACGGTTCACTTTTATATCGTTATCGTAGTCCTTGGGAGTAGCAACGCAATTGTGATTAATTTAAGATGAAACCCGTGTTCTATGTGAAGTCATTTGATACTTTAAAAATAACTTATATAACATTCGATCTGTATGTACCTACTAACAAGTCGTCCAGTTATCTAAATCGGTCAAAGACAAATAACTTAACCATGTGCGATGAGATCGTATTTTTACTCGCTACGTGTAGCGATTATGGCTAATGGTCTAAGTTATGTGACCGAACTGTGACTAATTGATGAACTCACTCACTTATTCTATATATACTTCTTTATTTACTTGTATGTTTATATGTAGAAGTGTTAGTCCACTCAAGGTTATGTTCTAATAGTGAACTTTTAGTAAAATTACCATTAGTTATCCACTTATTTAAAAAATACGTTTATCTAACTATTATCTTTAGAAAAGTGAAACAATACGTATGAAATTTATGAAAAATTTACAAATTATTCGCATAATCATTAATAATGACTCCAAGGTTAAGCATAATTAGTAATCTAATTCAATTATTATAATACGATCTAATTAAAGTACGCTGTTATTAGTTTACATGAAAAACAATTAATTCCATACGCAAGTGATAATTTTCCTAATATGATTGATTCCTAATAAGCTGATTAAATAGACCAACATAATTTTAAATTTCAAAGTATTACGTTAACGACTCAAGATGTCAGACAAGGTATGTAGACTTAAAAATGAATATTTAAATATTTCATAAATGAAAGCCCAAAATTTTTCTTTGATATAAAATACGAATAATTAAACTACAGTCTCTGTTGGCTATCTTATAGGGTCAAACTGATTCCGCGGGTACTGACCTATCTGGTCGGGAAAATCACTAATAGGGTAAAAACCTACATAGTAAAAAAATACACCTGACGATTAGATAACCTTTCATTTGGGAAGTCAGATAAAAAGACTTAGTAAATCCAGTAGAAACTTCGTTGCAGTACATGCTCCTTAGCTTATATGATTTCTCTACGCACACAAATATACTGTTTTCCTTTCGTGTTAATAATTCACCACGCGTCAGCTGAACAAGTGTTTGTATGAGATTACAAATCAAACAATACGCTCGATAGTGAGTGAGTCACCTCACGCCTATTACTTAATCATCTTAAATATCACAGAATTATTACATAAACATACTTAATAAAGATAAGGAGTTTACAAGGACACTAACGACAACGTAAAGTAGATTTTAACAAAAAATGTCTAAAGTGGTTTCAGAATATGTACCCACAAAAGGAATTTGAACTAGACAGTGTCACTTGTAAATTCCTTCCGTACTACACTAACGCTGTAAAAATATACATAGTTACAATTTGCGACGCGACCACCGGACGAATCCAATTTCTTCATAACGGTGTTGATCACAGGCAGTGTTGGAATGGGCAGTCAACGATACGGGGCCGAGACGAGACGATTCTCACCCAAAGCGAAGTGAAGTCCCGTTGACCCCATGGCCCGAGGGCATGATGATTCAGGTAACACCTATGGTGAAAAAACAACATGTAAGTATAAGAGAGAATCGTTGAGTCACGAGAATTTTTGTGACGTGTAGTATGAGTCAGCTCGCGGTCGCGGATCGAACGATCGCGCTGTTTATCCTTCCCGTCGACGAATGCACATGTGTAGGTATCCGGCACTTGCGTAAAAGGAACATCTACAACTACTCATAAACATTCTACACTTATAACCCCACATTAAGATTTTCTCCTCTATCGTGGGTACCACGGACACACAAATACAAAGTATGTTACAATCAACACAAGTACCGACACCAATATCACAAATCTAAATTCATCATTCAGATTTGTATCCGGCCGGGGATCAAACGCATAAAACTCACTGCCGGTCATACCGGTATGGTGACCGCTCCGCCACGTGAGTCGTCAAAACTACTATTCCTATTAAGTTTTTGCTGTCAAAGCTAAGTGCGGATTGGTAGACTTAAATATATCTTTGAAATAACAGCATGCTACGTTTCAACGCTAAAGTGACAAATTAATTAAGTCATGAAAAGAAAATCATTAGCTGTGTAGTATGAACGAAATATAAATATTCTATACACTTATATACCATAAATTACTAATGATTTAACATTGAGAAGTAAATCTGAATTCGTCATAAACATTTTAAATTGTTTGTTTTGATTGTGTGTATTAATTAATATTCGTATGTTGGGATATAGAGTTATTTAACGACAATGATAAATAAAAAGTTTATTCGGTAACCGTTAATCATACACTTCCATCTTCTATTGACCTTCAGTAAACTTTCTTCGAATTGTTGATTAGTAATTAATTTTTAATACAGCTCAAACAGGATGCGACATGGGAGCTAAATTAGGTGTAATTGAATCGAAGATCGCCGGCATTGATAAAATTATAATTGCGAGTTGCGTAATGCATCACGATGTGGTCGACTCGAATAAATTCTATGCTTACTCGTACCTTACTGAATGCGGTGTTAACTGTTACTGCTGTTATACTGAATTTATTAACATATTTAAATTTTGTTTATTTATCTTAAGACTAGCTGTGAACGCGCCTTCAGCTAAGTTCATTCTATTTAATAGGAATCGTACATTATTCGGGATAAAGAGTAGTACTATTCGAGATGATGATATATATCTGTGGTAAATTTTATCCAGACCCATATAGTGGGTCTTGCGTGATTGAGTAACAAACATCCATTCATCAAAACTTTCGCATTTATAAAATATATTAGTAGTAAGAAGTAAGATGGTAGAGGTAGAATTTATGACGATTTGTAATAGCACAGAATCCCTATTTCTTTGTTGTTTAAGATTAAGGTTAAGAGTAAGACATAATAATTAAGATATTGTTACTATGATCAACTTTGAGTGGTCAGTGTAATCCTTCTTAGCTAAGAAGATAGCGTACCCTAAACAAATTTATTCTGATATTTTCCTCATCGAGTAATTTACCTATGAGTAACGTAGAAGCATACCGGTATATAAACAGCTACGTCATATGGATTGTTATAATCAGGTACCAACTCAATATTGTGATTTTTACTTTTATTTTTCGCTTTTTGGACCCAAACATTATTGCTTACAAGCTCACAATGGTGGCAACGACCCACCTGGTGGAGCGGTCACCACACCGGCCTGACAAGCAGTGGGTCCCGGGTTCGATTCCCGGCCAGACGGATATCTGAATGATGAGTTTTGTTTTCTGTTCTGGATCTGGGTGTTTGTGTATTCGTCTTTATGTGTCCATTGCACCAACGACACAGGAGAAAATTCTACTGTGGAGCTATGTAGTGTAGAAAGTTTTTTTTTCAAAATACATCGTACGATATTCAAAAAAATCTGTTAATAAACTAATTTGAACCAGTATTCTATCATATACCCACATAAGTCGTATATTAGTGGAAGCGTAGGTCATTTATGCGTACACTGGCCATCCGATACTCCGAGCGATAAAAGGTCACGACTCCGCAGGATGTATCTTCCATTGCTTGCTTCTATAAAGGCGTATTTGTCCCGCTCTCGGACAACGATAGTGTTTCAAACAAAGTAATAAGGATATTTAGAAGATAGATAATAAACAGAACGCGCACACAAAGTGATTAGAGCTCTCAAATATGCACTTCATAAAAACTGCTATCAATGTAGTAGGTATTGTGTTCCAATTTCATTATTCCGTTATTTTTATTTTTAATCTTAAATATATAGACACTTATAAATTCAATTGCCGGTTTGTGACTTGAAGTAATAGATTTTTTTCTAAGCCTCTTTAATTTATTTGGAAAGCACAATTTATCATCATCATATTCCTCCCATCACAACACACATTTTGACGAAATTCGCAATCATTGCCGGGTTCGGAAACTTTCTTTCGAGATGACAAATTATTCTCACACATTCATATGACGCGGCATCTGTACATTTTTATGTTCAATGTGAGGATGCCAGACTGCATCACGGTATCAATATAGTACTAATAATACGTTTTTATTGACGTCATTATTATACGATCACGATACATGTAAAGATGTTTACTTCTCGGTCTAAATGAAATTGTTTCATATGAAGTAATCGAATACGTTTTATGGTGATGGAACGTTAATAAGGCAGATTAGAAGCTAGGGAGTTAATCTTTATATGTATAACCAGTTCATAAGAGAACTTGTACGTTTACTACTCTAATATTTTGTTTGGGAACGTAATGGTTTATTTTAGGTAATCTAAATACTATTTAGGAGGCTTTAGGAGAGACGTTAGGAGGCTCAGGGCATTATACAAAATTTGGAAGTGCGTTTAGATATTTGGCAGTTTGAATTAATACCATTCTAGAATGTGACTGAAGGAAGCCGATGCCAATTTAGGACTGTTTGAAACTAGAAAGTGTTAAAATACAAAACAACGATGTATGGTTGTAAAAAAATAGAAAACTGGGAATTGAATCGGCATGGAGGAGCTGATGATCAAGATGGAATGCCTGTTGTACGCGTCTGCCTATAATAGGAATTAACACTGCTGTTATAACGCAGAAATAGTCTCGTTGGTGCACCTGGAGCCGAATCACGATGGGTTCTACCATGTTTGATTATTTTCTTGCATTTCATGCAGCGATTTGGCAAATGAACTCCATACTCTTTTGTTACACTAACTGCCAGTACAATTATATATCATTTGTTACCTGTTACTGTTACGTGAATTAATATAATTTTCCCCACAAATCTGTGGTGGACTCATTCTGGTATTATTGATAACAAAAACTGCTTAACAGGAATTGGCTGTGATTTATATTTTAATGTTAATTGAATAACCCAATTTATAATTTGTATTTACATATACATCAACATTGTATTTACAATTACATATATTGATATACTTGTAATGTTGAGTTACCTGAATTCCTTTTATATGGCTTAGAAGTAAGTCTACACTTAATATGAAATATTTTTTATAATATTCTGTTACGACTTGGCTAAACTTGGTATGACATTTGACTTGGTATGCTTGGTTCAACTTGTCATCCAATTAATGCTCCAGTGTCCAGACTTGGCATGCCAGTCAAGTCCTGGTACATCATGACATAGTTTAATTTTGTATTAATTGCTTTAACTTGGCCGATATATAAATAGATAAGCTGAAGTTCAGCCCATAAATGGCATAATATTATTTCCGTTTGGTGTCGAAACGAATCATGGGGTTCTGACGCTCGATCTTTCTTCGAGCATCTTCCTAAAAGACTTATCGAGTGCATCAATGATCTCACCTTTACCTTCTAGCTGGTGCTTACCTCGTGCAAAGGATTAGCATAGCTATCCAATTAGGCAATGTCGCCTGCGTTTTGGGGACGTTTCAGCCATTCAGGGCAGCAATTAAGATGATGCTTATTTTATTTAGGTTTGAATTATATAGATATTAGTTATTACGATTATTTGCATATTTTTTTTTATATTTATTTGAGTTTAAGTTAACTTATCTTTTTATTATATATATAGAAAATAATATTTTTTTGAATGACCTAAGAAACGAGTATAAAGTCCACCTGACGGTAAGTGTCATATGCCATCCATGGAAACTAGCGATCAACCATAGATTCTTTCAGCTAATGTTCGCTTGACACGACGTTGGTTGCTTGAAGCCAGAAATAGGTTAATTTCGAATTACTTGGCATAACTTGTCTTTAAATGACAAATTAATGTCAACGACGTGAATTTGTAAGTATCGTACTTAGTCCATTGTTTCATTACATACACGTACACACTTCGGTGAGTCAGACCTATCTACTACAAATGTTTGTTTAGAATGTACTTGACCATCTCATATTAGCATACCGTAAGTTTTCAAGCTATATGCAAATTATGCAAACATTGTGTATGTTACGACCCGCGTGGCGGAGAGGTCACCATACCGGTCTGACACGCAGTGGATCCCGGGTTCGATCCCCGGCTAGACAGACATCTGAATGATGAGTTTAGATTTCTGTTCTGGGTCTGGGTGTTTGTGTATTCGTCTATGTGTGTCCTTAGCACCCACGACACAGGAGAAAATCCTACTATGGGGCAATGAATGTAAAAAGCGTTTAAGCGTTTATGCGTTTATGTTATGTTATATACATGCCACTATACGTGTAGTCTAGCGGATTCAAGCCCACAAGTGTCACCATGGCATCTCTTTTTTTAGATCGTTTAATGATTGTTATTGTTTGTCCTAAGTGTTACATAAGATGTCAGGTTTTTCCACTATATAATAGCACGATTCATATTGTCCTTTGTTATCAGTATATTTTTTGTTTGTTATTTTAGTGATTAACTTTGTTTTGTAATTTTAGTAATAGTGGTTAACATTGTATTTCTATTGTCTAATAATTCCGACACTTGTCATTACTGACTTGCTGTCGACTGTGCTGTTCTAGTAATACGATTTTTATAATATAAAAAAATAAGTTTAGAACAGACATCAATGCACATTGTTACAAGTTCATTTATTGTCTCATTAAATATAACATACATCAATACAAGTAGTCACGACGACTTTAAATTTTCTGAAACCATAACAAATAAGTCTCATAATTACTACAACATTGTTCAGCGGCTAATTATTTGTGAAATTACATAGTTTCTGTCGGTGTCGTAATTTCCACCAGACCACGCATAGTTTAGATAGAGATTGCAGGAGCAATTACCCAATACAACGGTGCAAAGGTAACTGAGAAACCAAGTATCCTCCCACGCGACGCTAGAAGGGAAATAAATGCGTACTACAATAATGTTCATAAGGAAATTTAGGTGGCGTGTACTGTCAGCTTGCTTAAGGGACATTCCTCAGTGCGTGGAGGTCGTAGGATTAAATTCAGGAAAATCTAGAGAGTTATTCACTTGTTGTAACACGGCACTTGATGTATAGTATAACTCTTCGTCCTTCAGATCCGTCATACTTATTCTGCTCTATAAGCATTTGCGTAATGCTGCACAGTTCTTAAAGCGATAATACATAAAGCATTCCAATTTAGTCATCAAAGGTAGCAATATATGTATTTGTGTCCAATATAAGCACGTAAACTAAAAGTTGGATACTTTAATTTCGTAAAAATAATCAAAGTTTTACGTAATTCCGACAAACCCCTTCGTTTTAAGAGAAGTATAATCAAGCCGCTAGCGACATGAGGTGGTCGATGTTTTCATAATTATAGCAATTTGACTACCCATAGTAGAGCAACGATAATCGTGAGAAATGCGACTACCTCCCACACAACGTTAAATGGGAAATTATTATGTAATTAGTAATTACTAACCACTAATGATCTTACACAAAAGATGTTCACATTTCAACAATTTAATAATAAGTGTTTTATAATTGTTACATTTGTCCAATGATAAAGTGGAGAAGGAACGAGAGTGGTAAAATCTGATTCCATATTTACATGCAATATTCAGAAAATTTAGAATTTCGTAAATTTAAATAATTTAATGGTTTTGTGTGTGTGTTTTGTGTTTTGTAATGGTTGCAATTGTCCAATGATACAGTACAGTAATCATAATCGCGAGAAATGAGGCTATAATCCCACGCGGAAATTGTACATCAATTATCTTGTGCAATAGAGTATTGGAATATTACAAAAATGTAGAGACAGTATTATGGTGCAAAAAAGGTTATAAATACGAAACGGAACTAGGCGCAATTAAGAAGACGTGACAATTACGAATGCAACCTTATCTGAACAGTATATACATTATAAATGTTATGTTGCATTGTTTTTAATGAGTAAAACACACTGTTAAATCTTAGGAAAATATCATAGCTCTAGATTGTACAACCGGAACAAGTAATTTGATAAAAAACTAAATTCTATTTAATGTTTGTGTGTGACAAGCACGCGAACGTGAATTGTAATCTGGCTAATATATCTGCAAATAATCTTTTGAGCGTTTCATTTTAAGATTGAAGGAGCAAAAGAGCATGCAGTCTTTCTGATGGTAAACG
>MOOZ01000237.1:600943-611574 GCA_002930495.1 Cecropterus lyciades | reverse complement strand
TCGCCTCACATATTAGTGAGCCGCAACGACACCCTCCCACCGAAATGCAAGAACTGCTTCACGCTAGAAATAGGTGTGGCGGTGATGCCTTCCCGGTCGAACTACACCGGTTCTACCACCTGGTCATCTCCATATAGAATATTCTTAAGAAAATAGATGCCTTGGACCTACTGAGGACTAAGATGATCGAATATAAGTCAGTCAGCATCCATACACTTCCGCTGAAAAGCGACAATCGCTTCAAGCTGGAAATTATTATACCGGTGGTCCACAGGTCTCTTTACTGGTTCTTTTCAAATGCGAATATCTGTTTTAACGACTATTATTGTAAATCTAGACATAACCTATAGCTCATTACAACCAAAATTACAACTACTTATTATCTCTAATTTGACTCACTATCAATGGGAATACATAATTTCATCAAAACAGGATTGTACGCCTACGTATACCCACTTCCGCCGCTTATTCGTTGGCACGAAGATACCTCAGAGGATTACTCATGAGCACAAACCTCTAATACACAATATCACAATGTCAATTATTTTATTGACATAATCTTTTTATGTTGGCCCATTATGTAGACACTGAAGTCAATGCTCAGACATTTTTTTCGTACTAGGAAGAATCATAATATATCCTTGTCATATGATGTATGTATTTATTTATCCTTTATTGATCATAAGAAATAATAGACAAATGCAAGGGAGCCTTTCTGCAAGGGAGCCTTAAGCAAGTGCAGAAAAATTAAAGGCGGTATAAATGATATTGCAAAAAAAAGAAAAGAAATAGGGAAGAGAGGAGAGAGGACATGAGAAAAAAGATAACATTAAAACATGTAAGACAGAAATGATAAAGAAACATTACATTATCTAATATTGACTATTAATCTTGTACGTCCTGTGATATGCAAAATCGCAAGGAAATTTACATACATATGTATATTAATCGGGCGGACTTGAGTTGTAATACCGTATCAACTCGTGGTACTAACTAATAATAATACTAACAGAGAATAACACTAATCCGAAAGAGGAATAAAGATGAATGTATTAATCTTCATATATTAATCTCGGGTAAGAGATTAAAAAGTAAAAAGTATTAACATTAAGTAAAATTTCGTTAAAATTGGAGCACTGAGCATTGAAATCCACTTATTCTCGGTAGCAGTTTAATTTCTGAGTATTGACAGAATTGAGAAGTGGTGTTTTCGTATTGTTTTCCGTATTAGTTTCGTTATGATCTACTTGTGACCTGTGGAGTCACGTACCGGTGACGTCTTGTTATTCATAACTTAGGAAGTTATGTAGAGTCGCCATATTTTATAGGACTTATAAAGACTATAGCATCTAGAATGTGGGAACGTGGTATATATTTATTTATAGCAAAATTTATATATCTATACATATCTATCAGGATCTAACATATGTTTAATGAAACACACTGTCATATTATGGGACAAACACCGAACATTTAAAACGACAAATAATAAAATATCTTATGACGTGACGTGACTTTCGTACGAAAAAATCGTCTCTCGCTTCTGGTTTAAATGAAGGCGAAAAAAAAACCACGGGGATTAATACATAATTATATTCCAATGACACATTAAACTGAAATACATACATTAAACTGAAAACATCATACATGACATGTTAATTATTAATACATTTATTATTAAATTGTAGCAATAGAAGCAATCGACCATATAGTCTGCTTGTAAAACTATGCCGCCACAGGCATGTTGCTACTTTTGAGAACTAACTAGGAACGCCTAGTGTTTGTGTTTGCATTATATTCAAACATAAACAGTAGCTCTCCATTGCAGATAAAGGGCAAAATAGTGGAGTTGCTGTCATTGACATAAGGGTTTTGCTGTGTTATAGAATTTTATTGTCACATAGAATGAAAAATGTTAACAGGAAAACTATATCTATAAATAAACATTTGGTTGCCCTATCGCACGCTTCCTGTCTATGCATGTCCGATGCGGTTAGCGTTGGCAATTTTTAGAAATGAGTTCATTTATTCAAGTTAATTACATGTAATGATGATAATAGGAATTGCCTGTTATTAACTCCTTCATTACGTTTGCGAAGAGGTTTTAGTTATTATTTTAATAATTTCTATATTTGTATAAATGTAAATGTAATTCCGTGATGCTGTCAAGACTTTAATTTGATTGAAATATGTATATTATTATATGGAAATAGAATAAGCGCCACAGGAGATAAAGAGAACGAACGAAGAGAAGAAAGTAAAAATATAAAAGTTAAAGTATAAAAGTGGGTTAATATGTCGTAGAGTTTTTTTGGTTTTCATGTGAGAAATACAAAAAAGAATATTTTCAATGGAATTGTTAATAAGTAAAGGCGTAGTCCCTTTCCTGAACGAAAGGAATGTATAATAATATCTGAGGTCTATGTTATATCTGTGAGTGTCAGTATTGGGTTTAGAGCGTAGATAGCGTTTATTTATTTAAAAACCCATCAAGCAATCTTATTAAACACCATAACTGGTTTATTAGTGTAACTCGTTTCAATAAACTATGTGGTATAAAGTTCCAGATTCGATGTTTCTGGCTCACAGTATTGGTGAACAAGGGAAAGGAATATGATATATGAATAGCCATTTTGTTTACATAATTTATTGAAACAAGTTATAAATAAATAATCATAGTTCGTTCATCTCGAATGCCATCGGTATACTTACGGATAAACATGAATAAATTTTCGCTTGAGTTGTAAATATATGTACGGCGTTGAATTAAATCCGATTATAGCAGCTACATTATGCAAGACGGACCTAATGGCCATTGATTATACAGTATGTCAGCAATAAGCATTTATTTACTCCACAGAACAAATATCGAGGAGAAATACCTTATGCGATTCTATTGTAATGAAAACCGGTTTCGACTAATTCATATATAACACTTATATAAATTCAACGAAATTAGTACCTAGAGGTATTTTGCAACTCCTTTACACAGGAATTCTGTTATAATTCGCTTAAAATAAATAAAATACAAGGTAATTCGATATTTTTGATTGAAAATAGTCGATAACATTAATTGTGATTGGTGAGATGTTTAGGTAGAGACACTATTAATTTCCAAATATTATATATAATTGGTGTAATTCTATTATATGTATAATAGGTTAGTGGTTCACGGAAATACAATTTGAGTGTCTGTAGTTTTTGAACATGTAATATAGTCTAAGCCTATTATTTTATGAAACAAAAAAAATGATTTTTTTTATATATTTTAAACTCTTGCCTGAGTGTCTTGAAAATTACTGAGTCATTTGGATAAACGTATTTTATAATACGTAGAAATTAATTAAGATATCGTTATGATGATTTAAATATATAAAACTTCTTCTTCTTGAGCTAAACAGTAAATGAGAAGTACAAGAAGTTCTCTGTTACTTACATATATTGGTTTAAATTCTATTGCACCTAAACATAAATTATGCTTGTCTTCAACGTTTAACTACAAGCTAACTCTTGAACAGTAACTCCACTTCAATGCTTGTAAAATCGGCGCCGATTTAACCAGATTACTTAATCTGAACAAGATAGTCCAGAAATTTGTTGAAGGACGTTTCCGCGTGAAGCAACGACTAAAGGCAGGTTGAGAGCTAACTCTCTAATTTATGCAAGGCTAAGACACGCTGTATTTAATGCTACTGAAACTTTTTGTACCTCACGAAACTCAAGTAATGAACGAGCATTTATTCCAGCTGATAGTCAATCGTCAGAGGAAAATAGGTTTCAAGGTATATTTGAAGTATGCCACCAATGGATTAGTGACTATCCATGTCAGTCAGCTCAGTTGAAATGTCTTATAAAAATATCTGTCTCTTACATAAAGTAGATTAAAAAAGTAAATCAGCGCTTGATTACATTTAAATATATCGGCAGTACTGATGCCACTGGAAGCGAACCACTAAAGATTCTATCACTCCAAAATGGCTATCACGCCTAAAAACCTTACAAGAATTTTTCTCTTTAGACTAGGAGGGCTCTGATTCCAGCAATTGACATACATTTGCCGACTATCCTATGATAGAGTGCTATCATTCTGAATGTTTTTGGTAAATATCCTCAATTACTCATCAAAATTTTAATTTAACTTCCTAGTGGAAATAGGATTCAGATATTTTAAAATTATGTCATGTACAGTCATATGTATAAAATTTGCATGATTCGAATATTGCGTCAATATTAAATCTCGTTTATACGAGTAGACGAAATGTGTGAATAATCTGACGTAAAAACGCTTGCTTGTGCGTACGATGTGTGGTGTGGTATTTCCTATAACCAACGTTAGTAGGACATTCGACGGTGGAACTATTAACGTCAGACGATAACGCTCTCTGCGTCAGTACTAACGTAGGGTTTAGAACAGTGTTGGACGGTGGATTTGGTGTTAGGCTGATCGCCCATTGGCTACTATCACTTAAGCAACTGCTCCAACCACGCTGACAATGCGGATGATAAGATAAGTACCCAACCAGTTTGGGAATCCAAACATCCATCCATCAGCCTTTTAAGGTCCATTACTGGACAGAGGTCTTTGTCGAGAGTCACCATGCTTGACAGGCATGGTGTTGATAACCGCAGTAATCAATACTATGCCTGTTAATCGTTTCCTACAACACCCTCGGGAAGAGAGGGACTAAGTAATGCTATTCAAGAGCACACGACAGTTTGGCAGTAAATCAATCTAAATCATTATTCCATATAATGTAATGTTACCTTCTCGTAGGTTAACTGAAATTTAACTACAGAAATGAGTTTCCGTACTTACTGCGATAATTAGTAGTTAATAAAAGGCATTATATGCAAGCTAACATATTTACCAAATCGTTTTAACTCATTTGGCTAATCGAATGCATTATGTATTGTTGTATACGCTGTGGTTTAGAGAGGAAAATCTTGACGACATTGGAATTAGGTATACTATTAAACAATTGATTGTCCTAATGGAATTTTACAGGTCAGTCTCTGATATTACATACAAGAAATAATGTACTCTATGGTCATAATAATTAAATTAACTTCTAAGTAGGTGTTAGTAAGCCTTTTGTAAATAAATAAATAAAACCTCAAGTTGATTTTAATTGTTTTGGAAGTATCAGTGGTCGTGTTAATGTTTGAACATCTGAATAATCGAGAAACAATTTATCGACAGTTAATCTTAACTAGTAAGTATTTTTATTAAGTTTAGAGGTAGAGTATTTTGTGTTATAAGTACATATTTCTTTCAAATAATAGCAGTAATAAGCGCTGATTACTTCTGGTTCAAAGTGCCTAGTAAGGCAGATGTTCTAAACCGAGGCGTTCCAATTTTGTCCTCAGTGATAGTAACTCTGGGGTTGATAACAGATGAGCAGCATTGCCCATTTAAAATCATGTGCATAATGTTTGCTACTTTGATTTTATATAAAGAAAAATACACTTAAACAGTAACAGTTACGTTTCAATGGGTATAATACCACTACAAATTAACCAAGATATAACTACTATAGTAAGGAATATGGAATCTTACTTCATTTCAACTTTTGTTTTATCAATACATACACGAAAATGGACAATTATTAGGTATTGTTCTCAAATTACAAAGGCAACAACCAATTGATTGTTCATAGCAATCAGTGAATTGCTTAACAGACTCAAACAAATCTGTATATTCAAGTTTTGACTACTTTATGCAGCATTCAAATGGATAATGTCAGATTAACTGTTTAATATATCAATGTTGACGACCCGCGTGGCAGAGCGGTCACCATACCGGTTTGACACGCAGTGGATCCCGGGTTCGATCCCCGGCCACACAGAAATCTAAATGATGAGTTTAGATTTCTGTTCTGGGTCTGGGTGTTGTGTATTCATCTTTGTGTGTCCATGGCACCCACGACACAGGAGAAAATCCTAGTGTGGGGCTATGAGAGTAGAAAGCGTGTTTTTTTTAAATGGACTGCGTTCGGTATCTAAACTGTTACCTAAAAACAACTGAAAAAGGACTAGTATCAAATGTTTTTTTTAGCGTGAAGATAGTGAAATAACGGTTAAGGTGGTATTAACATATATTAGTAAAAAAATAGACTAATATCATGATCCTCGTCAGTAAGCACCGAACTCATCGTTCAAGTTTTTATACTAACGAGACTTAACTCGCACCTGTTCTATACAGGGTATTATCGAGATTACTTGTCAAACTTGTTTACAGGCTTGCGGTAAATGCGATAAGTTTAGAGTAATTACTATATATACAACTAAAATCCGATGGTTTTTTCATGACTAGGTCCGTAATATAATAAAAATAAATGACATATTAATAATAATAAACCTATGTCTCCAGATGACAATAAATAGTGTTCTAATAATAATAAACGGGAAATCAAAACCCTAAATTATTTTTATTTTAATGTTTTCTTTCTGAACTTTATGCTTACAAAAACTTTAAGAATCTTAAACTAAAGAGCATAATATAATAGGTTTATATTTAAATAGCCTGTCACATGCATGGCAATGGAATTGCTTTTTAGTTGTCTGTCTAACAGTTCAATGGACATAAAAAGGTGGTTCCACGTTCATAAAAAGTTGAGCAATAAATAAATCACCATTACTCTACAGTATCAATAGAAATAGTAAGAGTTGTCTAGAAAGTTGCGTTCGTTTCAAGTATCGAGATACATGCTTAATGAGTGCGATTTGTACTGCCATTGAAATTTTTTGTTAAAGCCAATCCACACGACACTTAACTTTGTTACCGGTTTAGATGTGGGAAAAGTATGTAACGTTAAGTAGCTCTTACGGCATGCACGTCAAGTTTTAACACAAGTGTGTGCAATGTGTCATGTTTATTATAATAAGCACCCTACAATATGCAAGCAACTGGAGTGAATGCTAACATCGGCAGTTTAATATATGTTACATTATGCTCGCGGCTCTGCCCGTATGGACATTTTGGGCCTTCTGTGGTAAATAGAATGAAGTGTTTATGTTAAACTAAGCCATAAATCTGTTTGCTTAATTTCATACAAATCCTATTAGCAGATTTTGTGTAAAAGAGTAACAAACATCCACCCATCTTCACATTTGCATTTATAAAAGATAAGATAAGATGTTTTTTTCCAATAAACTGCTATTTCATTTGTACAGCGTATAAGTAAATAACTAGTAATACTCTGAATTTCACGTTTTTCATATTCGACTTCTGCCTCTAGGACTTTTCTCACTACTGGCGAAAGCCTGAAGCATCCAGCTTGCAAGCTACTTGCATGCGGTTTCATGTTATCGCTACGTGTAGTCAGCGCAAAAGTTTGTGTCGCAAAATTGTGTCGTCTGAACCGGCTTTAATACTCTATCATTTTAAATCGGACAGCCAAAGATAAAAGGTTGATAAATCTGTAACGGTCCTAGTAAAAGTGATCTTTATTTATTTAGTATGGTAATAGTACTTTGCAAATGTTTTTGAATTTCTATTTTCTATTGCATGGAGGTTAGAGGAACGTTGATTGACATTATATAGATAAACGAAAGATAAGACCTTAATGTTGTCAATTAGTATACCTTATTATACAGTACTTAGTGTAGAAAACTGTTATCACTATCTCAACCATAAATATAATTTAAAAAGTAGAATATTTAGTTTGACAAAAAAAATAATATATATTTTACGGTGAAATTCATTTATATGTTAACAATATTTTAAAATTCATCTTCTTAATACATTGATACACGATTGAGAAAGTAATCAAAGTATATACTTGGTAAAATATATTCTGGCGAGATCGGTAAGATCTTAGTCTCCAAAGCACTTATTTGAAAGTTAACTTAATAGTTTTTTAAATGACTGCTAGTATATCCCATGCAACTACAACTTTCACCTAATTTAGAGTGACAAATGTACTCCTTATTCGAACACGCATGCAGCGGTCACGTCCCGGGCCGATTAGATAGAGCGAGCTTTTCCGTTCCGCGCGATAACTTATAAGATTGTCTAGTGGAGCTTTCGAGTATCGCTACTTCCCGCGACCCGTCAAAAGATGGCGGCACTAGTGTTTCTGAATCATGCTATCGAAGTTTTCTTAAGATTTCGTGTAACTATCAAGATCGCTCTGATTTGAAACTATCGGAGCAGGGCTGCTTCGTAGGCACGATCACCTGGCGGAAGATCTCCCCTTCCCAACAAGTATATTATTTTGTCTGTTTACATTTCTTCTCACTATTCTCTTTTCAATTTTATAACTCAAGCGATGTCTTTGCGTCTGGAACGGTCATTACGAAATTCCCTAGTGTACCTATAGCACATAATTGTTAGGGGCATAAATGGGAACTCTCTAAGTAAATTTGCCTTATATGATCCGATCACCTCGCCGATTTCATATGCAGAGGTTATTTGGTTCAATTAACTACAAGGCGTAACTAGATGTTTCAATTTATTCTGTATAAGGTGTTATCTGTCATATCTATGCTTGCGTGCGTGACCTATACGCCATAGGGAAATTTAGTCTAGGGTTAGGGTCCTAAGGTATAGTTAATTAATTGGTTGTATTATACTCCACAAGCCATCTCACTAACAATATCATCAATCAAATTAACTCAAGGTTCACGAAGCATGATACCCCACTAGAGACTTATATTTCCCTCAAGCGTCATTCAAGTTAAGAACAAATTTCATAAAATTTTGCTACCTTTTGCAGTATCACTGCGTGGCCCTTTAGGTTCGTGCAAAACATTTGTTTTTAACGTTCAACGCTAGCGTTTTCACCACTGTTAATTTGCTTTGACCGGAAGGCCACGAACCATTGGAAATTTGCTGAAATTCCCTTGACATAGAGGTAATTGGTACTCGTTCCCCTTTCAGTAATATATTTTTACTAGCCCCGTTTTTTTATAACAATTTATTTAATTAAGAGTCGCTCCTTGTCCATACTAGGATTAGTCACAGGAAAATAGTCTATATATTTGAATATATGATCGTTTCAAAAGTAGGTATATCCAAGATACGTTCATAACAAAATATTTTCCTCATTTGTGGTATGATCATCACTAACTTCCGTCATCAATTTGTATTGTTATCCCGTGCTTTACTGCTTCACAACATTTAACATACAAAGATGAATAAATTTTCGAGCATCCGTACTAAAAGATTTTCCGCCCACGTCCCATTTTAACATCAATAACACTTTGCATGTTTATATTCTCGTTAGTGCAATAAAAAAGTTTTTTTGAGGTTATTGTTCTTCAAGATATACATAAGTCTTGTCTTAACACTGGGCACGGATCACTTAGAAAAACTGAGACCTAATCAGGTCTCAGTTTCTCACGCTGACTAAGTGCGCATTGGTAAACTACGCACATCATCTAGAACTTGTTTAAAGGAGTTTTACGTAGTCGTTCTTCCTATCCACCTTTAATATTCCACTGCTGAACATCCGCCTCACCCGAGGCCATTTTAACCGGTTCTGTGTCATCTGAATCCAGTTAATACACGCCATCTTCAGGTCATCAGTTCATGCTACTTCGGTTTGCTAATTCTGAGTCTCCAGGCAGGTTAAAAACGTTCTCCTTAATCGTTAAAACATGTGATAATTCCAAAAATGACCCTAACATTTATTGAACTATGGACTAACAATGTGTGAGTCCGGAATTTATGTTACTACTGCTGTTTGCAAATGATATAATAAGTGGTCACCGTCGCCTCTGAATATTGCCACACCGCGTCATAAATGATTTGCCATCTTCGTAGAGTTTAAAGTTACTCTCTTTAAGCGCCTATCTTATAACCCTTTGGTATCCACATCCGGTCAAACAGTGAAATTATAGACGAGCAGTTAAACCTATTACTGACTCACTGTAAACTGTTCATTCTATTTCAATAAACATCAAAGATATCGTAGAAATGGACGAAATATAAATACCCGGTCAAAGAGAACCGTTCAATTAGTTAGTACTGCAAATGCGTGATATCATATGAATCCAGTGCACATTACGCTCACTACGATACGCCCTGTGCATTTTCTATACACATCCGTGTGACTTGGCATGTGTTGGTGTTTTTATGTTGATGTGTTTGACCATTTTCATGAACATAAGATATCAAAGTGTAGCTTCTTATAAAGCAACAGCTAAGAAGATATACTCATAAGAGGCAGTCCAATTTAGTCCTCACGCATCTGTAGCCAACCTCAAATAACACATTATTTGAGGTTGGCTACAGATTGATTGTTAATTACAGTGACTATTTATCAAAGATATATTTAAAAAAAAAAAAACAAAAACACGACTGCTTAAATTGAAAAGAGAAAAAAACGTGCTACAATGATAATAATTAAAATAGACGTCTGTCACCTTGTGCAGCACCTTATAATATATTACACTTCTTTTTTAATATATTTCATTATTGTAGTACTCATTTTTTTCTTTTTAGTTTAAGCAATAAATTTATGACTGCAATGACTTGATTTGAAACTGCAGTATGAAGGTAAATTGGATCACAGATGTTGGTAAGCTGAATCAAATGATGATGGTTACTATTATGTTGATGTGTTTCCAAATGATGGCTTGAAATATTTCAGGCTCACAAAATAGTCGTAAAGGCACAATGCCTAACT
>MOOZ01000237.1:590409-600600 GCA_002930495.1 Cecropterus lyciades | reverse complement strand
AAGAAGCAGTCCAATTTAGTCCTCACGCATCTGTAGCCAACCTCAAATAACACCTTATTTGGAGTTAATTACAGTGACTATTTATCAAAGATATATTTAAAAAAAAAACAAAAACAAGACTGCTTAAATTGAAAAGAGAAAAAAAGTGCTACACTCATAATAATTAAAATAAAAGTTATAATACAAACATTTTATAAAAAATCTACCAGAACAACGTCTGGCATCGTGTGCAGCACCTTATAATATATTATTTTTCTAATATATTCTTCTATTATAATATACTTCTTTTTTAATATATTTCATTATTGTAGTACTCATTTTTCTCTTCTTAGTTTAAGCAATAAATTTATGAGCCTAAATTTATGATTTAAATCCGTATGCAATGAATGAAATGACTTGATTTGAAACTGCAGTATGAAGGTAAATTGGATCACAGATGTTGGTAAGCTGAATCAAATGATGATGGTTACTACTATGTTGATGTGTTTACTGATGGCTTGAAATATTTCAGGCTTACAAAACAGTCGTAAAAGCACAGTGCCTAACATTCATTTTATGGTTTGACGATCATTTTTAAAGTAGATATAACGACAACCCATCTTATTACAAATAGTGTAGCCAGTTTTCTGGTTTCCGACTGAATAGTACAATTTTCCTCCCGTCTGTGCGGTCAGGATAATCTTGGAAACACGGACTTGACACACTTGGTAGGTCCGGTATTAATGAAAATTAGTATCTAACGCATGTCGGTATGAACAGATGGACAAATAAAGCTAGTCTTTTAAAGTAATTTTCTATAGTTTGTTCAAGAAATTATACATTTATTTAAAAAAATATAAGAAAATTTTCTGCCTTTTTTCTCAACACATGGCAACCCTAATTACATGTGGTTAGCCAAAATACATGCCAAGAAGGAAACAAGCGTCTTACAAACATGAACGACGTTATTCAATTTTTAAAGTACTCATTGCTGGACATTTGAACATTTGACATTTGAACGTGTTATAGTTGAATAATAAAATTGAAATTGTTGTGTTTCTTTAACAGTGAGGTTACAAATTGTTGCACCACTTGCTTATCTTCTTAGCATTAATGCCATAAAAGGAAATTCAAGTTGCATTAAGAAAATCTGATATAGAAAAGATCGAGAAAAACGAGAAATCGCGACAACTACGTATGCTTCGATGCGGATGAATCATTCTTATATGTACGTTGATTAAACAAAGCATTACAACAAGGGCTGGTTGTTAGTACCACAAGCTGTATAGTTTTATCATATGTTGGTAAAATTGAAGTATATGAGTAAAATTTTAAAATTAAAAATTATTGCCGACTTCAAAAAGGAAGAGGTTATCAATTTGTTTTTTTTTACGTATGTCCGCCAACTGTGGACCGATTTTAATTATTTTAGTTTATTCTTATTCGTATTGTTAGAATGTAGGACGTACGTGGAAATAATCACGTATTATTTAATTGGAGTTCGTAAAAACAAAGTTTTGACGATTTTGCTGGTTATGTTAACAAGGAAAATATAGGAATGGAACGTTTTTTTATTTGTATTAATCATCAATTTCATGCCGGTGGAACCCGGAATATCAATATGAATTTGAAACTCGGAAACAACAGATTTTTCAAAGTTAAGTGCGTATTAAATAAATTATCACTTTATCGTGAAAAACCCTGCACGCTTAAGACATCATTTATGTAAAAAAAGGTCTGAACGCCGAGGGTTATAACACTTTTTGTTTTGAAAGGAGAGCTGTGCCCAGCAGTGGGCCAATAGTGGGGTGACGACGACGGCAAAAATTCAATTCTCAGTCTTTTCAATAGAGGTTATGTTCTAATCCAGTAGACGTATTTGATATAATTATGTATATATTGTACCTCGCAAAATTTTTACCTTGTTAAAGATAAAAATAAATCTATTTTTTTAATTTTTTGTAAATAAAAAAATTACCTTATTGGTACATAATCAACTCCGAGAAATTAAATTAGTGTTTGAGTGACAGACAAAGGACTCTGTTCAGACAGACTGGTAAGGGGGCAATGTTTTTTCAATGAAAGGTCAAGTTGCAGACCACGTGCATTCACCTCTCGGAAGGTCAGTTTTTTTTGTAACTAGCAATAATATCTGACATTTAATCTACATTTCTGATTTTAATCCTGGATATATTTTGTTCTTGGATAGATAAAAAGTCTAATTTATGTGTGGAAATATGTGGAAATTAATATACACGTTTCCAAATTAATATAAAACGATGGTTTCATCAATAATACAAAATGAAAAATCTTTAAAAAATAAGTGTTTTTACGGATTTTTCATTTAAATTAACAATGTATGATTAAAATTTAAAAGGTAAATCAATATCAGTGGTGATCATTTAATTTTATTCACCTGTTGATCTGCTGATTACAATGTCACGTCTTCTGTTTAATGATAAGGACACGAGGAAACGTCAATATATTACAGAGATGGAAGCCCACAGGGACATTCGGCTTTCCATATGGGACAATACACGTGCCTAGCCTTGTTTATATGTGTTTAATTCATGTTAACATACATTGAGTTTAGTGTAACCTTATCAAACACGATTTCTAATTCTAAAGGAGTGCAAAGAAATTGCATGTCTATACCTGCCATATGTTTCTACTCATCTTGTCTTCTACCACGCAGGTGGCACATTATGATGTTAAAAAGGCGCAAGATAATAATGGAGCCAGGCAGCATATACTACACGATAGATGACCCGTATATCATATATCGTGAAGTGTTACAGAATTGGATCAGGATCCCAAGACTTTGGTTTGGGAAGGTTCAAGACCAGACCAGAAATTTAATGACGAAAAATAAAAGGGAATTGGGGAGCTTGAGCCCCGAGCCCTACCCCCTGGATTCATCAGAGTTAATAATATTAAAAAGTACCAATACATATTAAAACAAAAAAATATTTTAAAAATCGTATGAAAAACAATCCATCCTTCAAATTATCGCAATACTCGTACCATAACTTTGTCAAGTGGCCGTTAACTAGTGAAAGGTCAAGATTAGTCGTGCATTCAACTCTCCGGAACCACTAAATATATTTCAGATGAGTGTGCAATAAATAAGAGTGATAAATAAATTCTTGTCGCGTTAGTGTTGTGCATTTCTGACTACAATAGGACCGTAAGAAATCGTTCTTTGTGAATGGACGCAAAATGCAGTGTATAATCAGACTCTAAAATAAAATATTTGTATAAATTTTCATGAGGTCAATTGGTTGCCACAATCGTACGACGGTAAGGTATTTTAAACCTGTTACTAAATCAGTGTGGGTTTTTATGTTTAGTACTTGGCTGCAACTCTTCTTTTTTATGTGATTGGTAAACGTGCATTCAGTTTCCCTGATGGTTACTGTTGGACATCTGTAACTAACCGTATATAGAAAAGGGGTTCTACCTGAGACAAATCGCAGATGCGGTGCCATTCCTATATTATAAAGATAGGCAAATTGAATTAAATTTTTAAAACTACTCATAATTATATAGTGTATTGTCTAGAAATTGTAAAGTGTAATGATTGCGTCTTACAAAATAACAAAAATCGTTAACATACGTTCGGTAGGAAATCGAATAAGAAAATGCTAATTTCGCGTTATTTCCCTTTATTCTCTCCGCGCACTTTATAAGTCTTCTTATGTCCATGACACATGAACATACTCCATCACGATGCTCCAATAGGAACAAGTAGAGGAATGCATCGCTGTTATACCAAAACCTCTAATAAAAATGTGAAGTATTGGCCAATTTATATTACAACAGTCATATCGACAATAAAACACTTCAATTATTATATTTATAGACAGAAGTCCTATAATAGATTATTTATTATGTTGGAATAGGAGCACCGTTATAGACAATGACATAAGCCTTATCAGGATGTGACGTGGAGCTGCATTCTGCAATTAATTGATTTATAATGCGTAATAAATTAATACGATATCGGTTACCGTTATTTTTCTCTTAACAGGCAATGTCTTGGCTTCGTTGTTCAGATATTTTAGAACGTGGCACCATTTTGCGGTTACTAATGATAATGGTAAATGACTGACAATTTATTAACTTCGAACTTATTGGACTGTTAAGTATAACATAAAGTTATAAATTTACGTTTTTTTAATTAATAATTATTGGCTTAACGAAAGATATACTAATCGTCTTCAAAAAAGGAGGAGGTTGTCAATCTTAATATATATATAAATTACGTGTCACGTTGTTTGTCCGGGATAAACAGCAAAACTACTGAACCGATTTAAATCAAATTTGGACACCGTGTGCAGTTACAAGTTAAAAGATAGGATAGTTTATATCTATACGAATTACATGCCACATTGTTTGTCCGCTATGGAATCCTAAACTACTGAACCGATTTCGATCAAATTTGCACAAAGTGCGCAGTTTGATCCAACTTGAAAAATGTGATAGCTTATATCTTATACAAATTATGTGCCATATTGTTTGTCCGCTATGGACTCCTAAACTACTGAACCGATTTCAATACAATTTGCATACCATGTGCAGTTTGATCCTACTTGAAAGATAGGATAGCTTATCTTAATATAAATAAATTACGTGTTACGTTGTTTGTCCGCTATGGACTCCTAAACTACTACTACTACCATGTCGTAATCTGTTGGGTGGTATTTCTGTTAGACACTTTTAGGGTTCTGTACCCAAAGGGTAAAAACGGGACCCTAATACTAAGACTCCGTTGTCCGTCTGTCCGTCCGTCTGCCACCAAGCTGTATCTAATGAACCGTGATAGGCAGACAGTTCAATATTTTTACAGATGGTGCTCTCATACAAGAAACATGATTTTTTTTGCGTGATATTAAAAACGGTAACGCATGAAATATTCACTGAATATTTAGTCATATATTTATTTTGAAAATAAATAATAAATCAAAATAAGGTAAAAAAAGTAAGGGGGGCTCCAATACAACAAACGTGATATTTTTGTCGTTTTTTTATAGATAATAATACGGAAAAAGAGGAGACATTGATTTAAAAAAGATTTTTTTTCCATAGTCAAATATATTATATATATTATGTTGGTTTATCTCTAGTTGGATATGTATAAAAACAATATATATTTTTCTCCCAGTCAATAACACTCCATCAAATATTGTATACAAAGAAGTATTGAACAATTAAAATAATCATAATCATTTTAATATTCACTTGAAAGATTTAATTTTTTTTAATGCTCAACGACGTGGACACGGGCCTGCTAGTACGACTGTAATTTTTTTATGTGTTATCAGGTAACGATACCTTTTTACTGGGTGTGCCGATTCTGATGATTCTTTTTATAGGTACCTACATAAAAGCTTCTGCTTGTCATGTGGTCAAATTAAAATTAGAGAGAAATGTATCGATTCGTTTTGAGTTATCGCTAATGATATTCTGATGAAACTAAGCATATGGTATAATATTAATATTAATACAAATATAAGTAAAAGTGTGAAAAAGATTTAATTTAACGTTGTTATTAATAAAGTTATATTTAGAACTCTATTTGAGGAGACCCTTAGTGTGTACGTGACGGCAGTGGTCCTATTCTGTAAATACCAACACAGCTTTTAATCAATACATTACAATCTCGATTGCTCGTATACGACTGGAATTACAACAAGTGTATTTGTATGCAAGTGTATCGTTTCTAAAACAATAAAACTTATGGGACACTACTCCTCTTACATATCCTCTCATATAACATATGATAAAAATATATGATATGACATACTTCTGTAGACATTTGGATGTAGCAAAGTTAACAGGTTCATGTAAAGTTTCGTAAATAATATTTAATGTACATTTATGATCTTTTACTTATTTACTTTTAATTTTAGTTTATGTTTAAATGTCTGTCTGTTTTTAATGTCTTTTACTTACTTTGAATTATTATAATTACTTTTTATGCCAATTTTATAGTACAAAATTATCGATGGTATGATAAATATTATCAAATACAATGTTCAAGTTCAACTCATTTCCACAATTGAAAATGGTGGAACACGAATTGTAAATATTAGCGATTCTTAGCAAATTAATCGCTATTTCAAATTCGATTTAGATTTTTGGTTACAACTTTACAGAATACTGCTCCAGTGCAGTCTAGCAGTGAACGGGCGCATGATTTCGATACGAATTCACCTTTATTGCATTACAAGGCTGTTACAATTCGATATCTTACTACAGGCTCAGTTACTACACCGTAAATATCTCATAATTGGCTCTTTGAAAGATAAGACTGCATTTTTATATCGTGTAGTGAAGAGTAACATCACTAATGGTGAATGATGCGGGGTAAAAATCGGGAAGAGAAGTACAAAGTAGCAATAGTGGAAAAACTTAACGGCAGTTTTTTAGCATCTAGACCAGTAGAGTTAATTACTTTGACCCCTATTAGGGACGGCCTAGACCCGAGAATGGTACATAAAATATGTATTTCGCATCGCAAAATCGTAATAGATGAGAGCATAGGTCTAATGGAAAGATTAAGAAAAGGTCTAATGCACCAAGCACGTCAAATGCGAATAAGACTTAGCAAGTTCATGCATCGTAGAAAATATAACAACTAAATTCCACAACAGTAACTCTTTTCGATATTCCTAGATTTTTATTTTTCATTTTTAATATATAGTTATACGGTTGTCAAAACAAATATACTCACTCAACTCAACTCACAAATCTAGACTTAACTTGTGGTTATCAAATCTGTGTTCCAGACGGTCGTGTGGTCCGACCTTTATATGTGCCCTTAAGATAAAAGATATGCATAATAGTGCGAAATGATAATAACTTGCCCTTTATATATTTGCGTTTAATTATAGTTTGGAAATACGGACCTTAATGCAATTGTTGACACAGTTCGTTTAAATATGTTCATTTCTGACAATTTATAAAACTTATAGCCCGGACGGTATAACTGCTTATATATAAATGAATATATTATAATGAATTCATTTAAACACGAATAAAAATGAGGGTAGGAACAAAAAATATACCTATCCGTCCTATAAGAAAATCGCTGAATTGGTTGCAATATATTACAGATTAATACAATAAAACTCCAACAGTTGTGTACGAATAAATCAAACGCGACCGCGTTCAATAAACGTGTACAAATAAATCGAAGCACTCACCGAGACTACCATTTCCCGTACGTAGGATTCTTGAAGGAGGAAGTGGGTGATTTGTACAACGGGTTCACCCCCGTGCTGTCCACAGCATCGATGTTCGTGTACACTGGATCCGCGAGGGGGAGGGCGGGCAGGCGGTTCTTCCACATCACATACCCAGCCACCGCCGCACCAGCCAATATCACTCCTAACACCCCCAGAATGATTGGAGTCACTGCGGAGGGATTCATACATTAACTTTGTTCGCTCTTAGTTCAATCAGTTACATAAGGCCATGATTTAAACTATACTGCGACGGCGAGGTGACAGCGATACAAAATATCGGTGGCCGTACTAAATGAGCCAGCGAATCGTGGCTATATCTTATACCTAATGACTGGCCATGTAACAATTTTATTCAACGCGGACGGGTGAATTTCAGTACCTTTTATATAAACTGACATATGTATACTGGCCATATGTTTATAAAGTTCTTAGTTCGCACTAAATCACCGTCACGTTGCAGACGCCTTACTGTGTGGTCGAGGCCTTAAACGAGGACAACATTTTTAAGCGTAGTCTAATTTCGAGTTTCGGGCATATACAAAACCCAGGTATGAAAACTTTGGTCATGAAACAGGCAAATGAGGATTCCAGTTGAGTGAAGTTTGGAAGAGATTGGATACCATTTGATGTCACAATAATGCCAATATACAACTCATCTGTGTTATTCATTATATTTAATTAGAACATATCAACGTTGATGTTGTTACGTTACAGAAATAATTGTTGCAACAGTCAAAACAGAGACAGTTCGTTATCGATTAAAAATAGATCTTATCCTTTTTAATGAATATTTGAAAACCGTGACTCAGACTCAGAGACAAAATAAATGATGGAATAAAAGTGTTTGACAACCAACAATGATTATATTATCTTATTCACAAAAAACTAATTTATTTTGAAGGATATAGCACCTATTCCATCCAAGGATTTGTGTATACAACTGCCAACTGTTTATAAAAACACGATTAGATTCTATAGAGGTCAAAAACAGCAAATAGAGACATCAAACAAATAATTACAGAAGCAAGAAACAAGTGGAGCCATTAGCACAAACCAACAAAGATAATCACTTTGTCGTAAAGCCCTCGATGATTACGATGAAAGGGACGCATTGAATAGATATAATCGTCATTCCCTACGATAGAAAAGGATGCACGGAATAAAATTGGTTTATTTATTCAGAAACGAATGAGATAAATGTTATGATGGAAAACATATGGTGCTCGAATATTTATGAACTGTCGTCAAAGATGAATGCAACTGTGTAAACGAGTATAACATTTGGCTTTCTCAGTAGTTTTAAAGTCACTTGCTTTGCTATGAGAGAATTTGTTTGCTTAAAATGTTTCCAGTTTTATACGAGTAATGCTTCCGAATGACGAAATTGGTAACTTGTTGAACGCTTTAGCTAGTAGCTATATCCTTTTATAAAATGGAAGTAGCAAATGATGCAGTCCATCTGAAGGCGAGAGGCAACTGCCACCCATAAACATCTGAAATCAACCCCAGATAAGACTAGACTTATCTGGGGTAGACCATGTATGTATTGCTATCCCTACCACATATATATCTCCCTTACCACACCCTTCAGACCAGAACACAGCATCGTTTAATACTGCTGTTATTAGGTAAAAATAGTTCTGGCGGTTGTACCTCCGGTTTCGAACCACAAAAAGTCCTATGACCTTCCGAAACTTAAATACATGTGTATATATTTAATTATAAGTATTACGTACCATTGAAACCGCCTCCACCTATCGCAGCATTGACCGGAGTTTTATCTACTATCATGAAGTAGCTGTCCCCTCTTTCGTCTCTCATGACAAAGTATTCCACATTGTAGCCGTCTGCGAACGTCTCGTTGCAGTTGATCCAAATGCTCATGTTGTTGATATTCCGTTCTTGCGTCAAGGTCTCGTTGTAAGGTTGGTTGATGAGGGGGAAGCTGCAGCCAGCGCAATTGCCAACAGTGACGTTCCGGAGGCAGTGATCACAGTAGATGCTAGTTGTGAAGCAGATGTCCGCGCAATAGTCTTTCGGGTCGAAGTACTGGGAGCCGTAACCAGTAGTGAAACACACACAATTGTCGCAAGAGTCGCACCTGCCGTTGCCGGAGCACATTACCTGTAAACATAAACATTTAAAGACAAAAGAACCAAAATGAAAGTAATTTTCGTTAAACTAAATAAAGAATTAGTGCTACGAAGTACGGAAGCGCTCACGTGATCACCCATCAAACTCCCGCAAACGTTTGATCCCGTCTAACTTTGTAGTTTAGATGTGATCTACATAATATGCCGGGGGGCTAGGCATACTCTAGTTACAATATATAATAACTTTTAACTTACTTTAGTCCTTAAAGAATGAGTGCAACTTAAATCATCGCGGTTCGACTGACACCGATCACATGTTTTTCCACTCCTGAAATAAGAAAAATATATAATATCTATATAACTATTGGATTACGTATTATTATAATTATATGATAACATAATTATACACTAACTTGTATTTTTTATTGTATTATTTAGTGTTTTAAGTTTATTACCTATTTTATTTACTATTTATATGTCTGCTATAAATTATCGCTCAGCGTTTACTGGCGGAAAATGCCTTTAAGTATTCAGTTAACCCTTAGTTTAATATGATTCTACAGAATAAATATATAAATAAATAATCGTAATTATGTGTGCTCTCATAACTTTTGAATATCTAGAATAAGACTTATCTTTGTTGAGAAGCTGAACGATTCAATTTTAAATATATTTATACCCCTATAGGTTTTATATCATTGGTTAAAACTGTGTCTTTTGTTAATAGAACGTTGAGAAGTCAGCATCCCTTGACACAAAACACAAGCCACGCGTGAAGGTATGAAGGTTCACTCCATATCCAAATTGGAATAAACACGAAGCAAAGTTACACAATCTATACTAATATTATAAAGCTGAAGAGTTTGTTT
>MOOZ01000237.1:560587-571394 GCA_002930495.1 Cecropterus lyciades | reverse complement strand
CGAGCATGCAGTCCACTCGATGGTAAGTGATTACTGCCGCCCATGGACATCTGTATGCAACTTTATATAGAACAGGGGTTCTATCCAAAGTCTATCCTCACATACACATCCGTTGCTACTCCTGAGGACTGAGATGATCGCCTCATATATTAGTGAGCCGGCAACCGCTTCCTTCCAACGAAACGCAAGAACTGCTTCACGCTAGAAATAGGTACGCGGTGGTACCTCCCCGGTCAAACTAAACTGGTTCTACCACCTGTAGATTAACATACAGTACTAATTTACCAGGATTCAAGATTAATAACACACAGCACTGAGTGTAAAAGACATTTAAATGGATTGAAGCGTTCCTAAGTAGAACTCGGGCCTAAAGAAATTAGGTGAAACATTAGGCATACTCTTCCATTGTAATTATACCACTATCAAATTATAGGAAAGTAATACTAGTTGACAGAATTCGCAACGATGAAATCCGTAGGAGAACAAAGGTTACCGACACAGCTCTCAGAATTAGTAAGCCGAAGTGGCAATGTTCAGGCTACATCGTTCATAGGACGGACAACCGATGAGGTAGAAGAGTCCTCGAATGGAGACCACGTCTGGACAAAGGAGTACAGGCCCCCCCCGACCTGATGACCTGAAGAAGACGGCGGGCTACCGCTGGATTCAGATGGCGCAGGACCGGTCGGAGTGGCGTAGATTAGGGGAGGTCTATGTCCAGCAGTGGACTTTTAAGGGCTGATAGATGGAATACTAGTTGTAAAAGTAGATTCATTACTTAGAAATATTTACAGTGTACAAATTTAAAGTAAAGTTTCAAGTACTTTCAGTTTCCTCTACTATAGATAAGATGAATTCAAATCTCCCTGAAATAACAACTACAGATATTCGTCGTTATCATCTTTTTTTCATATTCCTAAAGTACATATTTGTTCTCTTCAACGTACCTAACACGATCTATGTAACTTTACCGAAGTATCGGAGATAAAGAAATTAGAACCGCGTGTAGCGTTAAAATTCGCCTAAAATCATTTTAGTAATTAGGTCATTCGTCCAACTTCCAACTGCGCCCGAAGTAGCTTTTGTTGATCGGTTAGTTAGTCAAACCGTGTGGTTATGCGTGCTTAAGATGAAATTCCGTTTAATAATTCATCATCCATTATGCGACAGGATCAGAAATAGATCAACTGCGCATTTGTAGAATGTTCGTCATATTCATTGAGTCAATTGTTTCCTTCCGTTCGTCGTTGTCTTTGTTTTGTTTTGACCCTCTCCCTTCATAGTGTCACCCTCGCAGCCACTCAGCTTGAGAGCTCTTAAAAAATCTAAAAGTTTTCAAACCCAATTTGTCAATATTACTGCAAGTTATTGACTATTGCCCTAGGAGAGTTGCTAGTTGTAGCGCCGGTGATTTACGGTTGATGCTGTGATGTTTTAGCGACTTGCAGCGTTCGGTCGCAGTGTCAAAACTTAGCGATTTAGCGACTCCACGCATTATAGGGCTCTTCGGTTTCGATTGTTTTCAATGTAGCTGATTGCTGATGGACACAACAAGCGTATTTCGACTCCGGTGTGGAGCGTCCGATTGCTGGCCTTTGAAAAGCAGCTAAATCACTTGCTTTCTAAAAGAAACTCAATCGACGAACGTCGATAAGAGTTCGTGGTGCAAATCCCGTTGTTCAAATATCTAAGCAACAGTAATAGTAAACAGTAGAGCGAGTCCCTCGTAAGTGACATGTGTCTTTTATTGTTTTTGTAATTCATTAACGACAATTTAGTTTGCCACTATAAGTTGTAGGTTTCCTTATAAAATCTCAAATGTTTAGTCCTCTGCCCATCGCAAGATAAAACATTTTAGTTGAACAGACTGTTGAGAACAATACATAAGAGAGATGTTTCTTAACCATTTAAAATCAAATAACGACTCAATTTAGATTTCAAATTTAATTTTAAAAAAAAACCGCATGGACAAACGGTACGGTCTGGGAATCCACTGTTAAAAAAAATTTCACGTTTACTACAAATTATACCACTCTTCCTAGCAGATAACAGTTGGTAACTAGAATCTGTATAGATCAACAGGAGAGGAAACACCTGTTTAGCGTGAAGCGGTTGATAAATAATAAAATAATAAGACTTATGTATTTTGTGAATAAATAAGTAAGATATTGTTCCCATAAGGGAACGCTTTTATGATCGGCTTATATGGAGTTGGTCACAGATTTTTTGATTTTCGGTGGCGGTGACCACGGTATCATCAAATGGACTATATAGTTACTTCAATCTCAAAAAAATCTAAAAATGCACCGTTTAAACGACACCAATAGTCGTAAATATCGTCATTACCTAGGAGTCTTTGCCCTCAGAAGTGTTAAGGTCAGTGGCATACATTACCTTCTTAATAAAATAAACATGTGTAGTGTCTACAACTTCTGTGTATACGATTTACGTATGTGTAGAGTATTTCCCAACCCAATCCGCATTGAGTCATGGTGGTGTATGCTTTCCTTTGTGGTTCGCCATGTCCGGCAGTGGAAGACGATCAAAGAAGAAAAAAAGTAGAAGATTCGAAAATCAAAAAATCCTTTATTTCAAGAGGTTTTAGTAATTCTACATAGCTTGGGGTTTCTCCAGGATAGTTTATTGAAACCTGTAGTAGGAGAGTCCCCAGTTAAATAAATGTTTATTTAAAATTATACATATTCATTAATTTATTGTTTCAAAATCAAAATTCCGTTTATTAACAAGTTGGGTTAATTTTATATAAATTAGAAATAGTCTGATTGGAAGGCGATTCTATAATGATAATTATTGCAAACCGACACAAACACATACCGGGAGCAGTAGACCTTAAATTGCGAAGGGATTGTAGTTTCGTACATTTGCAAATATTATTTCATATTTATTAGGGAAAACTTTTTTTAATTCAACTCGGGTAACCAACCAACCACCAGCTTGACTGCCAATACCACCACCAACACCAGGACCATCAGCTCCACTAACAACGCAAGAAACAAAACCACCATACGTTTCGTGGTGGTAGTATTATTATTAGATAATAGTAGTGTTTGTAGGTGGAGGTGGCCGTCCTTGTGATGATAGTGGTGATGTGAGTGGTAGTGAAAATTGGTAGTGAAGTTCAAAACTTCTTGTTTTTCCGGTGGGACACATGTCGTAGTTAGAGGCTGATCACCCATGACCCCGTAGAACGACAAATAAGAAAAACTATTAAACAGAATGAGAGAGACAAAAATAGTAATTTTGGAGCGACGTGACATTTAATTTTTGGTCTGTGAACTCAGACTTTATCAACAAAATTCTACCATAAGTCTTTGTTATTCATTTATAGTTACGTGGGAGACAAAAATATGTTTAACCCTATTTCAAAATTAGCCCAGAGACACCAAATATATAAATGTAACAACGCGTTTTTGTTTTTATATCGTTGAAACAAGTGTCGTAACCACATTGTCCTAATTGGCATAAGAAACGTATTATTATCATATGAATTAATACTTATAATATTTTTCACTAAAAAAATGTAAAAAATATTTCTTTTAAGATTTTTATTGTTTTAAAAAAAAAATGTTGATAAAATTATTTTGTACAGATATCGTAATCCAAAACAGGGTAGGCGGATTTATAAAGTAGGAAAATGGCGATAGTCAATCTAATTCCAAATATAAATAATGATTACCAATAAATTATTCGTAACAGTTATTTTTCTTATAATTAATAAAGTGCGTGAAAATTACAATCATCGGCGTATATTATACTTATAGTTATTTTATTATATTTATAGTGTGAAGGGAATATTAGTAAATTAAATTACTTGCCATAACTTCGATGTCTGGATCTTTGCACCAATATGCACCAATTCTGATGCACTCGTCGCAGCTCTGTGCATTTTGTGAACTTAACCGATCGCTGAATACTTGTTCGACCGATATCATTACCGATAAAAGTAACAACACGTTTGCCATGTTTAAAAAATAATAAACAACGATATTCGATTATTCTTAATAATTTACACTTATTTTCTTTTATAAATCGAATCTCGTAACTCGTTCGCTCGAACTATTTCGATTTACGAAAAACCGCGCGCACCATTACACTGTCGAACGCAGACTGAACGGAATAACAATATCTACAAGTTCTACAACAGTGAACGCGGACTGACGACGAAGCGAAGCGAATGACACGAAATGAGACGAATTCACAGATCCAGTTCATCCCATCCACTCTGTGCTCACTTGCTCAGACGTTCAGATGAGTCATTACCTCGGGGAAACTTCGCGGAAGTTACTTTTGAGATGACCGAATACTATTTTAATTTTAATCGTTTTGTTATGCACGTTATGTGTAATTAAGTGTAGAATGCTATTTTCAAAAGGCAGTATGTTTGCTCAGTTAAAGCAAATACTCTAACCCTTACGGTTAGAGTAAAATCGAGCGTAAAACCGTATGTTAAAAAAACATTACCCTCCTCCTGACATCGAGTAAATAGACTCATAAAAATAATGTACTACAGTTACTCAGCGTCAGCAGGGTACTGTATCACTGGGAGAGTAAAGGATTTATTGTTAGGATCGTCTCAGTTGTCAGAGTGATATAGTAATTTAGTAATTTTTAAAATATGGCAAACACGAAATAAAACTGGCCAAGTGCAAGTCGGACTCGTGCACGAATGGTTCCGTACCATTATCATTATCTATAATTAAAATTGAATGATTTAGTTTTTGTTTTCTTTTATAACAAATAAATCCATTTTAATATATTTTTTTCCATAACGCTGTAACGTTTACTTATCTTACAAGAAAACGTAATAAGTTTGATTTCAATTTACCAACGAATAATTTGGTTAAAACTGACATCTTGTGGTCAAAGTTCCAACTACAAGGAATTCTCGATAAGTTGAATATTGAAATAATCGCCATCTATCACTCCAATGTTGAACTACTTTGTAAGAAAACGTAATGAGCGCCATCTTACACTAACGGTAAAGTTAAGCAAATAATCACGTTTGTTCTGTGGGAGCCCCCTTTAAATATTTATTTTGTTTTTAGTATTTGTTGTTATAGCGGCTACAGAAATACATCATGAGTGAAAATCTCAACTGTCTCGCTATCACGGTTCATGAGATACAGCCTGGTGACAGACAGACGGACAGACGAACAGCGGAGTCTTAGTAATACCTAAGGTTCCGTTTTCACCCTTTGTTTACAGAAACCTAAAAAGGACGAATCTATTATTACAACAATATGGACATCAAATTGAAGTTATTATAAAAACCACTGCAATGAATGTCTCAATATATATTTTTTTTGTGTACGTATGTTTTTAATCTAACTCTTGCTAAACGGCTGGACTGATTTGGAAGATATTTTGTTTATAAATTTCTATAGGTTCCTGGATGCTTTGAAAACACAATTGAACCAGGTAGGTAGCGCTGCTATTGGTATATCGCCAAATTGCAAGTATTTAAAGTAGAACTCGTCGTTCGACTCCGGAAGCACCACCGTCACACCTGACAGCAGTGTTATGCGTTGTTGTTTTCTGGTCTGAAGGGTGTGGTAAGGGAGACAGTCTATTCCGAGGCATTTCATCTTAGTCCTCAGGGGTAGCAACGCAACTGTGGCTAACCTTAGGTGAGACTTTGACCTTACCTAGGGATGATTACAGATGTCCATGGGCGGCAGAAGCCACTTACCATCAGGTGAGTTGCAAGCTCGTTTGCTACTCACAAAGTAAAAAAAAGAATTTGGCTTTGTAATTCAATATAATGAAATGTCTACTCACCGTTTTTAGAAAATCAACCCCTAAGAGAGTGAAATAAGGATTGCAAGTTTGTTAGGAATTCCGCCAATTTTAGTGCAAGAAAAATAAAACTTAGTTGTTGGAATTGTTTTTGCAAGAGGCAGTGGCATTGCTTAGGTTCATGCCGCCTGGTATTGATGACCGATTTTTGTATTATGTATTCACCGCCTTATTTTTTAGGAATTTAAGTCGGCGAATACAAGACAAAATCTAAAGTGCGAACACAAAAAAGTCACCAGACTTAAATAGTCTTTGACACCTGTGACTATGCAATTTGCTGTCCCAGGAAGCAAGTTGCAATTCGGCTTTTTCGTACTAATAAAGTACCAGTTTTACATTACGAAAAAGGTAATTTTGCCGCCCGCCAAAACATGCAACGCGAGGATATGGCCCCTTCAGACGGGAGCGGGAGAGGGTAAAACCAACTAATTTCACTGATCGGCAGCTGGAGAGTAGCGCGTCGGAGGAGAATAGTTCCTCCTCCTTCAACTCCCATGAACAAAGTGTAGGCGGTGGGTACGGTGACTCACCGCCGCATTTTTTAGGAGGATAACCATGACAGACATAAATGCGTCAAATTATTATGAAATAAAAAACAAAATTTCTTAAGGGGGCGCAAAACCGAAATTACCACACATAATTAAGTGTGGTAATTTTGGTGGTTATTCGACTCCCTTCTTAGTGAGGTGTAATGATATTTGTCTCGATGCTGTACGCGGGGACAAACATTACCTGCAGCAAAGTCACGGTAATGCAAAGTCTACCATGACAACGTTTGTCACCGTGTTGTGCTGTGTAGTAGACAAATAGATAAAGCGCATACCTACGAATGGGAATTCCATTAAAAGTAAATATAACGAAACTTAAAAAACTACTTCAAATTTCAAAGTATAAAGAAATATTTTCCCCGACCCAATAATAATTCATTTAATTTATGTTTAATTTGTTTATGTAATTAAATTAACAGTAGTTCATATTGTCAAACATTGAACGTTCTCGGTACGCCATCTGTCGGTAAATAGAAAAACATATAAAGTAGGAACAGTAAATTACACCTTTATAAAGTAATAAATATAAAATGAAAATATCTGGATTTTATCTACTCAAACATAATAAACATTTAAGGCTTCATTTAGAAGTTATTGATTGCGACATAATAATGTATGATTGAGCTTTCTTTCAGCGACATCTATTATACAGTTGGTGAACTAAATAAATGGAAGACTTGAAGACTGTAAGTTAAAAATTTACATTACTGCCGGATGACGTTAAATAAGAAAAATATGGATATATAGATAAATCTACTATTAATATCAAGTTCAGACAAGGGAAAAAAAAAACACTTTATTATTATTACATTGTTTATTAGTTATTGTAAGCAGTGACATCTATTGGGTAGTAGTTGTAAGTTTGTATTACTACATTATTACATACTTAGCGGCTTCACGGTCAAGGAGTTTGTGGTCCGACTCGCACGTTCAATGTATGAACGGGCAGAGGGCGGACCACATTCACACCTAAAGGGGTTCGCACCACCTGGGGGGCGGCCGTTTCCGCGGGAGCTCCCAGGCCTGGCTTAACCTCCGACCACCAGGAGGACGACCGTCAGCTCGGCTCGTTGGGAAACGACGCAGAAGTCCCAACCACCCACTAAAGTGGGGATGGTAAATATCTTTTACATTTGTACATTATATTACAATGTTTTTGCTAACATTGTACTATTATGGTCCGGGAGGTATTCGATCTCCTGGAGAAATGCCCGGGTTTAGAGGGTACCCTTCGAGGCCCGAATATCCTTGCCCAACCGCCCTTATGTCGACATTAGACTTAGGCGTAGCATATGAGAGACCGGAGGGTAAGTCGTCCCCGTTATTATTATTATTAGCGGCTTCACTGGCATTAAAAATACCGTGACCTAAAAGTGGACTGATATGCAGTCGAGGTCCTCTTAATACAGGCAGAAAAATATATGTAGATATTAATTTATACTGCAAGGAAAAAAATTAAAATAAGAAATATATATAAATATACGTACAGAAGTGCCTTCTGTTTTAATTTCGTTGATAAGCAATTTTACATATCTTTTTCTTCGGTCGTGTTTTCAATTTAGCGCTAGATTTACAGACGTGCACACTGCAGTCCATGGCCATCTGTAACCAACTTTACATAAAACGGTAGTTCCATCTAAAGTCTATCACTAATGCGTTGCCACAAGGACTAAAATGACGTCCATCTTTTCACCATGAACTGCTTCGCGCTATAATTGGGTGTAAAATTTTATTGATGGCTTCTGAAAGCAGGGTTCACGAAAGTAGTACAGGCTGCTTCGTAGTGGGGATTGATACAGGTGGAAGTTTCCAGTCCTTGTTGTTTGACGAAACGCTTATACTCCATACGGTCACGATGCATGGTAGACAGTTTCCAAACGATTAAAGTGAAGATCCCAATAGCGATCAGAGCCCCAAGACAAGCACCACCAATTACTGTGAAAGATATATAATGATATTTACCACATCCAAAAAAATGTCATTGAAGCTTATAATCAAAGACGTCGTCATCATATGAATATAATTCAACTCGTTGGTTCCGTCAACCCATTATTGTCCCACTGCTGGGCACGGGTCTTCTCTCAGATTGAGAGTGTTTTAGGCCATAGGTCACCGCGCTGGCTAAGTGCGAATTGGTAGACGTCAACCTTGACGACACCTTTGAGAACTTTTTAAAGAACTCTCAGGTGTGTAGGTGTGTGTTTCCTCACGATGTTTTCCTTTACCGTAAAGCAGTGATAATTAACTTCTAATACGCACATAATCAGTGGAACGTGCCTGAGGTTTGAACCTCGGACCCTCGATTAAGAAGCCGAGTTTCAACCATTCGGCTAGCACTGCTCAACTCGTCGGTAACACTGAATTATGAATTTAAAGTAGCGAACGAGTATGCTTTCCAAATTATATGTTTATTGCGCTCATAGACATCTATGGGTACGGATGTCTACGATCAAAAATATTTTCTACCTAATCTGAACATACCCTATTTGTAGGATACGCGTCTACCCGAAGGGGGACGGCTTTAATCCCACTCTAGGGACTGACGGGAGTCAGGAGGGTCGAATATCTAAAGCGATGTTCTTGTTATGATAGGCCACAACAGATAAGGCACAAGTACGGCACGTACCTTGGTCTGCGTACAGCCTCGCTGATCTCCACCTCGATAGTCCACAAGCTCGGTGATGGTGTGGATGGTCTCAGGGCTCCCGATGGTGATGTTCAACGCTACACACAACACTTGCGAACGTTCGATAACGACTAATAAGTTTGAAAAAAGGGAGTTCGTTCGCTGCGCACGCGTCCGTTCGGTGGTCGGTTAGGAGACCAAAAAGACACGCCTGAGTCGTGACGTAACGTGCGCGCTTGCCAGATGAAGGTGTCTGTCATCTGTCACTGTTGTGACCAATCAGTGGACGAAATGAGAACATCGACAATAGTTACTACTACAAACATCTTTATGGTAACGAAACACTATTATTGACCGCTAAATTGTAATACCTCGTGAGTTTGTCTCTTATACAACCTCTTACCACAACTTTGAAACAGATCACAGCTTCAACTCACATTGTTATACGGTAGATTTTGGTAAGGCAATAATGCTACAACCTACCTGCTGCTGCATTTTAACAGATTAACATAAGGATACAATTATACTGATCAAATACTTACTAAAGTAACTATCGGCGCAGTCGCGTTTGTTTTGAACTATAAGACTTATTCCGTAGGTGAATTCGTCGTATTTGTAAGTGTAATTGGTGTAGCATCCTACATCCGCTCTGACATTAGTGCATAGGTGCCAATCGGTTTCGTTCAGGTCAACCAAACTGTTTAAGGTGGTAATAATGACTCTATCGTGGCATAGTGAGTTACCACTCTCTCTGTTAAGAGCGAACGATTTGAGCAAATTGCATTGCCGCTCGTGGCACTCTTTTGTCGTTCCCGAGCAAGGCAAGGGCCGGCAAACCTCGTTGTATGAACTACGAGCGTCCCATCCACACATTGGTGAACATTTACAACGACCGCATTTGCAATCTCCATAGCCGAAACAGATCTGGAAAATAAATGGTTTTGATGTGAAACATCTATAGGCGCACGTAAACCTGATTGTTGGCGTGGCGATCGCCACACTGTATTTATTTTTGTGCCATTTGTTAAACATTTTTGGAACTATTAAGTATCGAACAAAAGTAGGCGGGTTGCGGTGTTAGTTCGACTTGTGCAGGGTACTGTTCGTAGATGGCGTTATTTCCATTACTCTATATATTTAGTTACTGTCCGAATTTTGTCTTTTATACCTATTTTTTTTAAAACATGATACTTCACATTTGTCAGATGTTTCGTGACGGCAATTTCTTCTTAGTATGTACGTGTATATGTATATTAATGGATTATAATTTTGTGTCTATCTTCAATCCACTTGATGGTAATAAGCCACTGCCGTTATAGTATTTCAGATTTACCGAAAGTAACCCATGGGTGGGTTGCTACCTCTGAGGGCTAAGTTGTAACGGCATGAATGGGTATTACACTCTTTTTTACCACACCTATTTATTTGAATTATTTATTAAGTGCGCACAATAAATTCATAAATATATATCTGTTGGATGTTCTACTGCTGCTGGGCGCTGGTTTCCACTGGTCACCTTTTAGAGGAAGAAGAGTTTAAGACTTAGTCTACTACACTGATACCGCTACCGAGCGTAAGTTTTTAAAGACTTTACATTTCTTTAAGAGTTTTCAGTGTAGTCAGTCTCTGTATAGGTTTTATTATGATGTTTTTCTTAATTGTTACAGCAAGTCATAATCTTACTTATCGTCGTTTAAGTTCTATTACCGCGTAAGTCATATTTGGTAATTTTTTTGGAGAGATAAAAACCGATTAATTTTACATAGACGCAACTTAAGATCCATTTTGTACTTTTAATTTTCCATAATTTAAAGGT
>MOOZ01000237.1:523251-537852 GCA_002930495.1 Cecropterus lyciades | reverse complement strand
CCTAAGGTTAGCCACAGATGCGTTGCTATCTCTGAGGACTAAGATGGAATGCCTCTGCCGGGAGACATACTTTTATGCCTCCCTTACTACACCCTTCAGACCAGATCACAGCAGCGCATAACACTGCTGTTATAAGGCAGAAATAGATGTGGCGGTGGTGCTTTCGGAGTCGAAACATAAAGGGTTCTACCACCTTCTAAAATAGTGCAAATGGTCACCATATTGGCCACTCGGATGTCATCTTGAATTACTTGAAGTCGATTCACGTAATAATAGGATAAACCATGCCTTCTAGCGGCGTTATTTACCTTACATAGTTATAATATTATATGCTAGATGGCGTTACAACATTTTACCCCGCATTTCTGCATCTTGCTGCCGCGCTGTTGAGAACGTGTGTGGGTTCGTATAAATATACTCGGAATTTGAATTTGGGTGTCGCTAGCACTGGGACCAGTATATTAAACTGTAAACTAGCTACTACAAGTGGTGTCTTGCGAACTGGCAGCTTTAAGGAGTATCTGCTTCTAAGTCTAATGTGTAATACCTTATAGTTGATTATAACTACAAAAATATCTAGCTACTATAGTCATATATCAACCGAGCGAAGCCGGGTTTTCATCTTGTAGACAAATAACTTTGCAGAAAAGTATTGCTGCCGTAGCAAAATAAAATAAAAAAAATAAAATAAATAAAAAGTAGATTAGCAGCATCCTACGATATAGATGAAAGATTATCTCAGATGATTTAAATAAATGAATGTATAAAAATGGAACTATATCCAGTTTTACTTTTTGAATTAACTTGATTTGTTTGAATAAGAATTACCGACCTGAAAAAAAATATGACTTCTCGGTCACACTTACTATGTTGTTGAGCCTGACGTTGCTTGTTTATTAGTTCAATTTCCAAAGAGTCTATTCTCTTTTGGAGAGCTTCTTCTTTGCTTAGTTTCGTTTTCCATGTGCGGCAAACTTTAAGATGAAGGAATGATAGTTCTTGTGCATCTAGAGCCTACGCATTGATAGATAGCGATGTTAGTATTTCGATTGTATGACTAACTTACCACTAGGAAAGCTTTGAATAATAGTCTACGTAGTCTAATATGAAAATTGGTGATGTAAGGTTCGGTTTGGTGGCCAACTAAACTGAAATGTTGTAAAATCGTTGAAAGGTCTCCGACAAATATTGCAGTCAATGACAGCAATGATATCCAATGATTACAATCAATTCTTAAAACATAATGTGCCGTCCCTCATCTCCCATAAACTTTTTATTTTGTGTGTTTATTTATTTTTACATTTGTAGCTTATAGTTGTAAGACTTGTTCTACGTGCATAGCAAAATAAACATAAAATAATAATATATAAAACGAATAGGTATACCTCGATGTTATTATTAGATATTTTGTTAGCGATGTATTTTAAATACGCATTTTCAGCTACTTTCCGCTGTTCTGCATCAACTTGTTCAAATATGTTCCTAATAGTATCGGATATGTTCATATCAAGGGAACAGGTGCATGGGCCATGTGATTTGGTTTTCGGTTTTACATTGAAAGCTTCTACATTTGTTTTGGAAAGCATTTTCGTATCGATTCTGGAACGACCTCTTCGTTTCTTTATTTCTGGGGTAGATATTTTAATCGGTTCCTGTAATTTATATTACAAAGTTACATAATGACACGCTCCGAGAAATTTTATTATAGTAAATACGTCATTTTATTTTTACCTCATCATACGTAACTGACGAATTGTCGTAGATTTTGTTTTTAAGAGTGTTATTTTCTTTCTCGAGTTTTTCTACTTTGCGCATAGCTTCTATACTCATGGTTCTTAAGTTTTCTACTTCGTTTTCATGTATTTTAATAACGTCTTGCAAGGTTTCTTCATGGAGACTTTGTATGCTTTTAACCCCTTGGTTATGTTCATTGATTATATTTTTGATATTGCTGTCATATTGAACCTTAACAGCGTCTATTTTCTTCTTATAATCCTTTTCTATGTTTTCTAATGCCTTAGATAGATGGCGTATTTTGTTCTCGTAATCTTCGACGGAATCCATTTTAACTAATACCCCGAATTCACTAAACGATTTCTGGTGACCTTTCACTACTTCATGAACATCATTAGAATTTGATATATCAGTTTCTGGGTAATTATCAAATGATTTGAGCGATTCTAGCTTGTTATAGTTTTTGATGTTATTAATTGAACCGTTTTTTAATTTATTGTATAATGCGAAATTTTGTGGATTATTCTCACATTTCATCGTGTCTAAAATGTATTGCAAGCCAAAATTTTCACCTGACTTCAATGTTTGTTCACTATCATTGGTATGTTGTGATGATGCTGTGTCATTTATAGACTTTCCGTCGGAATATTCTACCAATAAAACGTTTGCTCCAACACGGGACAGCTTATGGTGAGAATCAGATTTAAGCTTTGTCGTTTTGGGCGTAATATTATTACTATTATGAGAACTATGTTCATCACTATTAGCATTTTGAGCACTATGTTCATCACTTAGTATTGATAATCTTGCATCGATTTTATTTGATAATTGATCATGTGGTTCTAATCTACTCCGTACATTAGTGTTATTATTTAAGAAAATATCATGGATTTTTTCTTCGTTAGATAATTTATCCAAAGCATCTGGTGAACCATGTAATGGAATATTTGATGATTCTCGTTTATTTTTAATGTTCGTACCCGAATAAGTTCTTTTAGGTGAACTGTATATGGCATATGTATAAGAATCTAAAGATTTATTATCACCATCTGAAGTGGTTATTATCGAAGAACTCTCTGGTTCTATTCTAGGTAAATCAATTTGTAACTTGAGTTTCATATTATTCGTTTTATTTATATTTTTGTCTTCTTTTAATTGCGAGTCACTATCATTTCTTGATCGTTTTTTCCTTTTACTGTGTGAGTTCTCTATTTGATTAATGAGATTATTATTATGTTGCAATTGATCTTTATTATATATTTCCAATAATTCTAATTTCTGATTAGTCGGACTTGTAATGTTACTGCTGCTGCTGTCCTTATAAATAACAAATAAGTCTTTGTCAGATTTATGTTTTTTAACATTTTCATCGTTATGTTTCTTATTTTTTAAGTCACATAAGCTGGTTGAACTTCTTGATTGATTAATGAACATTTTTGATTTTTTAAACTTTGATTTCATTTCAGTTCCCGGATTTTTTTGGGATGAACTTAAGTATTGAGGTTGTATATTGTAAACATCCATTACGTTCGCATTTTCAGTTTTATCGCTTTCTTTTAATGTTTTAATTAACGTGGAGTTACTAATTGCTTTATCTAAATCTATAGATTTTTTTTCAACACTAGATACGTGGTCATTGCTAAGACTTGATATAGAACACTTCTCCATGGGACCGAAATTTAAGCTTTTCATTTTATAATTTCTGTATGCAATTTTGGCACCATCTAATGAAATCCTTTCAACATTAGCTCTAAGGATTTGTACTTCATTTAAAGAATAAGGTTCATTTTTAGGTAATATATCCGATATTACATTGTCCTTCGATTTTTTTTGCATTTTAATGTTGAGATTACTGTCATCAATTTCTATTTTTCCTATTGTTTTAGATGAAATAGGCTCAAGTATATTCTCATCATTATTATTTTTACCAGTTTGTGTTGATTGTTCAGTATATTCATACATAGGAACTTCAATTTCCGTTCCAATAGACTGAACTGATTTATACATTAAAGTATGAAGTTTCTCTTTCAAAGTGTCAATTTCCTCGGATTTATGTTTTAATGATAAATTAGCTTCTTCAATTAGAACCCTTTTTTTCTCACAATCCAAAGAATTGCTTTGTATCGTGGCTTGCAAATCATTAACTTTCGATATTGATGTTTCGTACATTTGTTGCAATGATTGTATTTCATCTTCTAACTTTGAAATATAATCAGATTTAGATTTATTAATTTTGTCAATTATAAGATTTTGATTCGATATTTCAGCTTCTAGATCATTAATTATTCGTCTATCTTGAGATATCTGCTCCTCATACTTATGTTTTATCTCCCTTAATGTTTTTTCCACATTCTGTAAATCTAGTACAGCTGCTTCTTTTTCATTAATTAGTTTTTGTTTTTCAATATCAATTGTTTTCTTTTCCTCGTCTGCTTTTTCTAAAACAAGCTGGAATGAGCTTTGTACTTTAAGTAAAGTTTTTTCTAGAGTTGTATTTTTTAAGTCTCTTGATTCTAAGTATTTCATAATTTTGCTTATAGATGCTAATATGTCTTCAACAGTGCAACTTGTTGGAGATATGATACTGTCTCCGATACTTTTTATTTCTAGCTCTTTAATATTTTTAACTATTGCTTCTCTTTCATTTTGTAAATTTGTAATTTCATTAATATATTTGGTTATACTCCGGACTGATTCTTCACTGTGTAGTTTAGTTAGTGATAGTTGATTTTCAAGGAAATTACTCTTGTTTTGAAGCTTTGCTAATTCAACCCGCATGTTATGTGTAGCTTTAGAGTCTGAAAAAAAGTAAATGTAAATATATAATAATAATTGTCTCAATCCAGGTCATAAACTACCCGTGGACCTTTCATGTGAATTCGTTCCGATTAAGTTCGTAGAATTAATTGTGGTTTGATTCTGCATGCACCACACCTTTCTCTGCGTAATAATAGGAGTCTTAAGCGCTGCTGCGTTAATAATAATGTCGGGGATGTCTTATCCTCCGGTTCTCATATACTACGTCTAAGTCAACATAAGGACGGTTGGGCAGGGATGCTCAGGCCTCGAGGAAGGATCTTTTCCCGGGCAATTCTCTAGGAGATCCTTCCGTATCCTTAACATTTATACATAATAGAATGTTAATGTAAACATTGTAATATAATGTACAAATGTAAAATATATTTACCATCCCCACCGTTTAGTGGGTGGTTCGGACTTCGTGCGTCGTTACCTTACGAGCCGACGGTCGTCCTCCTCGAGGTCAGAGGTTAAACCAGGCCTGGGAGCTCCGGCGGGAGCGGCCGCCCTCCTGGAGGTCGATTATGTATGGGCGCGAACCCCTTTAGATGTGAAGCGCTGCTGCGTTCTGGTTTGACGAGCATCGTAAGGGAGACAATAGTACATGAAAGTATTGTAACTTTACTTTTGGTATACCACTGTAACTTTATTCTTAGGGGTAGCAACGCACCTGAGACCAACCTCAGGTAAAACTCATCTTATCTGAGGTTCATAACAGATATCCATGAGCGGCAAGGACCACTTACCATTAGGTTGAAACCCTCGTCTGCTACCTCGTTTTGTGTGATTGAATAACATACGTCCAAACATACCAACTTTCACATTTTAATATTATTAATATATAAATAATAATAGGTTATAATGTGAATAACGTTACGGTGAGCTTCCATTCTTTTTAATGACTGGTCAATGTTTTGAATGCTATAATCCTTAATTTGTTCGCTGGATTCTGTGAGCTCATCTAGAGTGCAATGTAATCTTCTGACTTCATCTTGTAACTCATTTATGTGATTTTCTAATAACGATATTTTATCATCCCGTGCCAATACATCTTCACTAAGCTTAGAAATTGTGTATTCCTGAAAATTTATCACCTTTAATAAAAGTATTTTTTTTAAACCGCCATCTATTAATATTATAGTATCACAGAATACCGATTCATCCAGTTTATCCAGGAGATTATTTATCTTTTGATGATTAATAGTTTTTTCTTGTTTCATATTTTCTATTTCTTGTTTAATATTCATGAGCTCTTGAGGAGAGCTTTTGTCGGAATATAATATATGCTGAAATAAATACAAGTTGTATTTTTTAACTAGTTTAATTATTCGTACCATTAGGTACGTAGGTATAATTTACTTTCTTAAAATATGAATTCCTAACTATCAATTTGGTCAAATCTAATTTTTAAGCAATAAAAAGAGTAATTTGTATTCACAAAAAAATTGTTTTTATGCTAAGACCATCACCAAAATTAAACAGCTCCTAATAAAGTTTTCCAGCTTGTACTAGGGTTACGGATTTCCCTTATTATTTTGGGTATTAAAAACTGTAAAATATATAACGTTAACTGTTGTTAAATCACCTTCTCTCTAGCGTCGATGAGGGCCTTCTCCAATTCTTCATTATGGGTTAGTAAATATTGATTATGGTCGTTTAATTCCCTATTTTTGTCCTGTAAAATTTTTAAATTTATTTTTTGTATTTCTATGTCGTTTTGGAGTTTGTTATTTTCAGATTTTGCTTCGTTATAAGTAAGTTTTAATTCTTCTAAATCATTTTCTAAATTCTCGTAACATTTCATTTTGTCGATCAATTCTATGCTTTCTTTTCTCATTGCTTCTACATTTCTTTCATAATTTGATTTTTCATTTTGTAAAGCAGCAATGCTCTTCTTGTTCGATACATCACGATACTGAAGGTTGTTTATTTGATTTTGTAGCTCACGGTTTTCTTCAATTTTATTTTCCAAACTGTTGTATAAATTGTCAATTTCTTTAGTCTTGTTATCAAAATCGTTTTGTAAAATATTCTTTTCCACAATTAAACGCTCGTAAGCATTATTTAAATTTAAAAATTCTTGTTCCAAGCCATATACGCGTTGGGATTCTTGACGCAATCTTTCGTTTTCTTTTTTTAAATTATTTAAAGAATCTGAAATAATTTGTAATTGCGTGTCTTTGTGTGATAAATCTGATAATAATGTGTATCTGTCAGTAACAATTTCTTGATAATTATTGTTTAATTGCTGTTGAAGATTTTCTGATTGCTGCAGGCGGCCCATTAAAGTTTCGCTTTCTCTTCTTGTCAAATGTATAATGTTATCTAGTTCAGATGTTTTGTTTTGTAGTTCTTTTTCTAATCTAATTTTGTCTGCCAACAATCTATCATGAGACTCTTTTAGATTATGAAATTGTTGCGATAAACTTTCAAGGTGAAGTAGTTTATGTTTTAATACTACGCTTTCCGTTTTTAAAACTTCTAAAGATTTTTTATTTTGAATATTTTCATCTTGCAGTTTGCTTATATTGGTAATGTTATCTGCCCGAAGTTTCTGAATTTCTTGTAACAAAATGGAATTTTCATTATCGTGATCTACGATGTTCATCAAACATCTCTCATTATCTTCAATGTCAAGTAATAAGGTATTAGTGTCATCATCTTGACTACGATAACTATGAGGTTCTTCATAATGTTCTATTAGCTTTTGACTATCAGTTCTAGCTAATTGTAACGAAAACAAAGCATTTCTTTTTTCGTTTTCCAATGAAGAAATATTTTTGTCGAGGCTTTCTGTCGTGTTTTGTAACTGTAAATGAAGATCCCTGTTTTCGGTTTTCCTGTGTTCTAATTCTTCCATAAGGTTGTTCATTTCCTGAGATTTGCTATTTATTATACTTATAAAACTATCGATATCACCTGATTTTACTCGAATTTCCTTTGACAAAACCTTATTTTCTTCTCTTAACATTTGTATTTCTTCTTGGTATTTTTTTGTATATTTCTCAAGGTAAAGATTTTGATTTCGAATAGTTTTGTCGTAATTACCTTAAAAAAATATAAAGAAATGAAATGTCGTTTACAAGCCTGTATTATTATGTACCACGTAGTTGGTTGCTTTTAAAAGTGGCTTATCCAAGCTGAACTTTATTTTTCGTTATTTTTTTAAACTGATCGGAATTAATACAGAGACGAAAAAACATATCTCAAATATGTTACTTAGTTGCAAATACATACAGTTTTCAAATTATGTACCTATGATATACAATATAATCTATTGAAATCGAGAATAAATCACGGTAAACTTCAACGAATGTCAAGTTTAGTATGATTTGCATTTAATTACGGACGAATTTTGACTTCTGCGGCGGGCAACTGGTAAGTGTTATGACATTTTAAACGTTAGTACACTGGACAATAGTAGATAACAAATTGCGTTTTTAAATTAATTCGCAACACCAACTAATATCCAAAATGAAATATTACTTTTCTGGTCTTCTATTTCCATCTTAAGTTCGTTAATTAGTTCTAGTTTTTTCGTAAACTCCTCTTGTAGTTGCTGTTTTTCCTCGTCGTCACAGATTAATGCGTTTTTCAAATTTCTTATTTGTTGTTTTAGTGATTCAATTTGATCAGTTAATTCAAGTGCTTTGGTTGAGTCAATGTTAGATGGTACCTAAAATTTTTATTAACATAGTTATATTAAAGTTCAGTTATGAATTTATTCAATATTCATTTTATAGGAAACTGACCCTATCTTGTTCAAGAAGTTGATCAATTTGGATCGACAAACTCTTGATTTGTTGTTCTTGACACATTATTTTACATTCATATTCTTTTAATTTACACGTAAGAATATTTTTTTCTTTCTCAAAAGATATACCCATATCGTTAACTTTCTTTTCTAAAGCAATATTTTCACGTCTAAGTTCATCGACAGCTTTAGATTTGTTCTTATTTATTTCTTGTTCAGCTTTCAGTTGTGTTTCTATATTTAAGGTTTCTTCAGATAATACAAGAAATTTCTCTTTCAAAGAATCTAAATCTTCCGAACGTTTTCGATAATGCTCTTTTTCATTCCATAGTAAATTGTATTCTTGCAAGCGACTTTTTAAACATTCGAAATCCTTTTCTAATTCGTCATATTTTTTACATTTAATAACTAAACAATTTTTTTCATACTTAACATTTTCGTAGCAATTTAAAAGGTCATTATAATTCGCTTGTAAATTCTTCAAACGTTGTAAATTTTCGGCTTCGATATTGTAGCTATCGATTCCATAACTCTCGTATAATTGATCATCATCTCCCTTAGAAGATAGACTGTTTTTGCTCAGGATTTCTTTTATTTCTTCGTTTTCCATTATATCAGCCACGAGTAGAGCTCTTTTACTGTCCAAATTTATATTTCTCGTTGGCGACGTAAGAGCAAACGTCGTTTCTACTTGGGCGTGATAGCATGAGCATTCTGTATTTGATTGACTAGGTTGTTCTTGTGAGCAAGGGGCAATTAAAGCCATTGAAAATTTTTCTAGGACTTTTAATTTGAAAAGTATTTTTCCTTTTACATCAATAGCACGAGTGTCTTTTCCCGTAGTCTGCGAAATGTAATGTATTAATTAATGTACTCAAGTAACTTATATGAAAGATTATTCTACTCGCAAATGATACACCTCACCAATAAATCCAAATATTCCTTGTATTTCTGGTTCTGACATAATATGCCAAAAATCTTTTCCAATGCAGTGTAAATGTGAGCATATATGCAGTATGGTTCACAAATATCATTTTCCATTACCTGCAAAAGACGTACAATACTATACGTTTGTACACTGCAGTAATTTTATTATGCATATGTAATGTAAATTAATCTGCAGTAGACTATGACTGAGTTTCACAACACTTCCAGCAGCGAAGAGAACTCCATGTTCAGCAAAGGTACGTAAAATAGGGCTCCACTGTTAGGCTTTTGTGTATGATACGAGACTTCGGAAGCACAACCGCCGCACCTATTTCTACCTAATATTGTTAAGCGCTGTTGTGTTATAGTCTTAAGGGAAGTAAGGTAGGGAAGGGTAAGAGAGACATAATTATTTGAGGCATTTCAACTTAGTCTTCAGGGGTAGCAACGTATCTGTCGCCAACTATAGGTAAGACACTGATCTTATCTGGGATTGGATTACTAATGGACCATCTAGTGGACTGCATGCTCGTTTACTGCTGCCATATTATAAAAAATAAGACTCTGTGTTATACTAAGATCTTGTGATAAGATATTACGCAGTTGCATGACCAAGAATGACCGTTCCATAATTATAGAGATTCTAGAACGTGACTTACAGCGATGGTATTCTGCATAGCACTCAATTTGGCATCCTTTGTAATAATTATGTCTTGTAGATCATCAATCCTTGAATCACGTGCAGCTAAAAGTATATTATTAAATATTATTATTGGTAATAAACTATAACATTTTATTGCCTTTGTAGAATCTACTTTATTAATACGCATGGATGATCTGAAGAAGGTGTAGGCAATCTACTCCGGCTAAATTTAGAAGAAGCCTACGTCCAATGGCTTTTACAGGCTAGTCAACGAATGAATGCCTAGATTAGAGATTAACCAGCTGACGTACCCGTGGTTCGCTACGTGACAAAAAAATAGGTTTTACTCGCTAACCCTTGGAAGTACATAAAAAGTGATAAGGACCTTCTGGATAGAAAATCAAATGTTAACATCGTATATGACATCAAAAGTTTGCTATTTTTAGCGTTCTCCTTTATTTAAAACGAAAATATGAAAGTTTGAAACCAAAGTGTGTAATGTCGTCACTAAAATAGGCGCGATCTTTAAATAGCGAAATGTATCAAAATCAAAAGTAGCCTATAGACCGACCAGTTAAATAAGCTAAATACATACAAAATTTCATGTAAATTGGACGTGGATGGACGGAAATGTTAAGTGGTTCTTTCGTGATTGAGTAACACACAGACACATAGACACTTCATCTCATTTTTATATATTAGTTTACATTTAGATAGGTAATGCAATTTTACATGTGCTCGCATCACGTGGCTGTTTTGATGGGCTAGTCTGGTTGCCTTTTGACTCCAAAACTCGCGAGGGAGCCTTTTCGAATTCCCACTGCAATTACAAACAACATGAAGTTAAATATTTAAAAATCAGATTCTAAAAATTAATGAGTGTTATTATAAACATTACCTCATGATCCTTTGTTTTGGTAACCTGAAAACATGATTAAATATTAGTTATTATTAAAAATATTACATATTTATGATGATTATATTTGTTTTAGAAATGTAATGGGGTCCTAGGGGGTATTAAAAACAACTTATGACTATAAAATAGCTAGCATTGATGAATTTATATAGGTAAATAATATTTCTAATAATAAAAAGATGCGACTATGGTAATGATCACAGTATTAATGATCCCTCCTCTTATAAGCTATCAACTGTTATATAAACAAACCTTACCTCATGAGCTGTGTTCATAGCCTGAAAAAAATAGCAATATTCAAGCGATTTATTGCTGTATTGTTGTCTTCAACTGTTCATATAAATCTACATATAGTTATGGACAGGTAAAGACAACTGTTTAGTGCTTTTTTGTAGTGGAGCATAGAAAGGGGATTTCGAGATTTACTTAAACATGTTAACTTAACATATCGATGTACTTTGCTGTTTTCACCTTGTTGAGTACCATGTCTTAACTCTATATAGGGGTGTGATGAAGGATAGCCTACGGCTAAGTTTTATTCAAATGTGGCACGAATAGTTCCGTGATGCCATTATTCGAGTTTTGTTTGTATTGTTACAAATCTTTTGTAGCATCGAAATTCGCATCTGCAAAATCAGACAGGTCTTAAGCTTAACTATTTAGCGTCGTGCGCTCTCCTACCACTAAACTTATCAACATGAGTCTATCATAATGTCATCGTTTTATAGAATAATGATTATATCAAAATTTCAATATATGAATTATGACCAATGTTATCGCGAAATTGCAACATTTTAATATGTTACGGATATAAATATCACAAAAATTACAATATGTTAAATTATTAATAGTATTTATTTCTTTGGCTTATGTTACGTCTGTTTTATTTTCGAAGTACTAGGTATATTTATATACATACGTACCTCATCACCCCTCGATTTTCCTGTCTGAAAATGTATAATAATGAATTAATAATGTTTAGTGACTGTCTCAGATGTGACGACTACTTGAACATTTTATTTATTTGATTTTAGAAACACCTTAAACTAAGGGTTACAAGGGTAAACTTAATGCCTAATGGCATTCTCTGCCAGTCAACAGTTTATCTGATTTTTAATTACAACTATTAATCACAATAAATTTAAACGTAATACTCTTACTGTATAAATTCAAATCAAATATATATATTGTGGTGGAGCGGTCATCATACCGGTCTGACAAGCAGTGGGTCCCGGGTCCGATCCCCGGCCAGACAAACATCTAAATGATGAGTTTAGATTTCTGTTCTGGGTCTGGGTGTTTGTGTATTCGTCTTTGTGTGTCCATGGCACCCACGACACGGGAGCAAAATCCTACTGTAGGGCTATGACTGTAGAAAGCGTTTATGATTTGAATATAAGTGTATTTAATACACTTTTATTCAAATCATAAACGCTATAATATGATTGTATATTTTACCTCAAAAGCCTCTGAATCGATTCCCTGAAAACATTAAAATTATATTTATTGAATGAGATATTATAGCACAGTAAAAAAAGAAAATAAAATATAACTTAACGTAACTTAACTTAACGTTTTAAATAAATATAACATTTATTTAAAACAGGATAGACTAAACTTAACCGAATTTAATAGGAATTAAATATTGCCATTTATACAAAAATGGGGATTGTTATATACATACCTCGGTAAATCCAGAAAGGTCCAAATCTAAGCACTGTAAACAATAAACATAAATTAATAAAGTGGAAGATATTTAAGATACGACAAAATACCCAAAATAACTACTTAACATAATAACCTGGTTCATATATTAACTACTAGCTTATTGCCGCGGCTTCTTCGCTTCGGTCACATCTCCAACAGAGTATTCCAAATGAGTTTCCTATGTGTTATTCCTGGCCATACACTATCTGTGTGCCAATTTCAGCGAAATTCGACCAGTACTTTTTGCGTGAAAGAGTGAAAACTACACATACATTCTCAAAAACTTTCCCATTTGTAATATTAAGTAAGATTAGCATTTATAATGTTAGTAAGATTTTAATTTTATTTTGTCCATCTCTCCTAACTTCTATTCTACCCTATAAGTAATTTAACTTTTATACTGGTTGCCTATGTTATACTTTTGTACATTCCTACCCTGTATATCTTTATCTGTATCTGAAATAATTTTAATTAGAGATGCCACGAATATTCTGCAAATATTCGGTATTCGGCTATTCGGCCACTTTTTTCTCTATTCGGTACTCAGCCGAATATTACAAACATCAAATTATGAAAAAAAGAACCTAAAATAGTGCTCACAAAGATGTTTATTGAACCAACAAATTAGCATATTAATAATTAAAATACACCAGTGGTAAGTTATGGTGAATGAAAATATTTTTTTCAGCATTTGTTGATAGCAGACGAATGCGTTTTTCCTCATATATTATACATGCTTCCGAAAACAGCCACTATATACACGCCTATCGGGATATGATAAATAAATTTTAACATAGTTTTGCATTTGCTGACTATGACATTTAAGGGACTGCTGTCCGTTCTAGGCGAACAGATGCCATGAAAAAATTAAGTTACTTTGCAATGGAACTTTACTGTTCCACACACTCATCTGAACGTACATTTTCTTCAGCGAACTTCTCAAAACAATTACAGAAACTGTCATGTCTCAATGGATAGACATTCCTTTTCTTTCGAAGTGGAGAAGAATCATCGTCGGTGCTTCTAGATTCGTGCCTACCTATTGCTTCGGTGATACAAGTTTAAATTTGTAAGTACTGTCTGACCGAAGGTCGATTTATGGCTGAAGCCGATTATTCGGCTATCACCACTACCTTCGGCCGTAGCCGAAGCTTCAAAAATCATGATAAATTGAATTATATTGTCTTTTACAATATTGTAAAGATATGAAATATTGTCACCCACGAAAAGTACTAAGTATTGCCGAATATTAGGCTGGCGAATATTCGGCGCTTCGGTCAAGAGCTTATAATATATAGCCAAATAACTATTCGTGGCATCTTTAATTTTAATAGTTTAAAGGTTATCTGGAAGTGATCGCTAACTTAGTGATAAGATCGCTTATTGTGCATTAGATTGTGTGTCTCGTATTTATGTCATCAATTATTTTGATGTAAAATAAAAAGTTTTGTATAGTATTAATTAATGTAATTACTAAGTGTTATAACCGATGTCCCTTATAAAAAAAATACCACCCACCTGTCGGAGACATTTGTCAAAATGTCACCTGCCTGAGAGATATCAGAATGATGAATTTATATTTGTGTTCATCGCAACCATGTCAAAGGAAAAATGCTAGTGTGGGACTATGATGTAGTCTATATATTATATATATATAAAATCCTTTGTCCTGAATGACTGACTGACGAATCATCGCACAGCCTAAACCGCTGATCGTAAAAATCTGAAACTTGTAGGGCGTAATGTCTGTATGACGTAGGCATTCGAAAAGAAGGGATTTTCCGAAATTCAACCCCCTAGGGGATGAAAAAGGGACGTAAATTTTGTATGGGACAACGTGATTCCTTGGTCCAATTTACTTCAAATTTTGCATAAACATTCTTTGACATAATTGATGGAAGACATCTTGTTATTCTAGTGAAAATTTAAGGAATTCAGTGATGTTTACCTCCTTAGTAGGTGGAAATTTATTTACGTGAGGTTTAAAAAATAATGTATACCATACATTTTTTTATTTATATTAATCTTCTATGTATATAAAAGCGAAAGAATGCGCACTCACTCACACTCGCCTATTGGCTAAACATCGCAGAGCCTAAACTACTAAAAGTAGGAACATAA
>MOOZ01000237.1:489665-514960 GCA_002930495.1 Cecropterus lyciades | reverse complement strand
TGAATACTTACTTCTAAAGAATTTGTAAATGGGCCAATGGCTTTAACGAGGGGACTTCTAACATTGCCAATAAAAGCGACTGGAGCAAGTGCTTGCATAGCAGTTATTTTATCGTTGTACTCCGGCCTTGTAGACGTCATAACCCAAAAAGCAGTGGTTCCTTGAGAGAAACCAATGTATTGGATCTTAGCAATGCCAGTTTCTTTAATAACGTAATCGATCATGGCAGGAAGATCGTAGTAGCCGATCTCGTGCCAGCTGAACTGCCAGAATGCTGATGAGTCAGGTTTTAACGAAACGTGACTTCGCGAGTATGTGTTGCCTCTAGCGTTCCCCATCCACACATCGTAACCTGCTTCTGCTAGAAGGTAAGCTGAAAATACTTTAGGCGTAAGCGAACTACGAGTAATTTGACGCAATCGAAGTTCTTACGTTATAATTACGTCGGTTGTATAAATATATTTTTTTACATATACATTTTTTATATATTCTAGACTAGCTGCGCCCTGCGGATTCCCCCGCGTAAGTTTCGACGATGATATATAGCCTATAGCCTTCCTCGATAAATGGGCTATCTAACACCGAAAGAATTTTTCAAATCGGACCAGTAGTTCCTGAGATTAGCGCGTTCAAACAAACAAACTCTTCAGCTTTATAATATTAGTATAGATTAAAGGTAGATTATTGTGTTCTTGCAACATAGCCACGTCTGTTTATAGTTGTAAGACTTTTACTAATGATAGGTATGGCCGATTTTAAACAGGTGATAATTAAACAATTCCTACATTCATAGTATTATTATATACATGTGTAATAGATGCCAGGAATGCACACAAACAATGTCAAGTACACACAGATTTAGATCTAGAGCAAAAACTCATTTCTTCCTTTTCCTTTTCTTTTAGATATTTGCAGGGATCGAATTTAGAATTCTTTTCCTAGCAGACCGGTGTGATTATCACTAGGTACAACAATGAGATAATAATCATAGCAACAAATGTGTATCATCGAATAATAAAAAATGTATGAATATGTTGCTTATATATTATTAATAAACATAATGTATTGATTAAAAAACTTAAATAAAAAAGGAATAGGTATGTCTGGAATTTCTCACCAAATCCTTTGTCAGGAGTCATAAGTACCCATTCGGCAGATGAAGACAGCAATCCATGTTGCAGGAAGACCACTGGTCGAGGTCCCCTAGAGACATTGTATCTACCGTGTGGTACTCTGTGTATTTCAAGTATGTACTTGTCTTCAGTATGAACACGGTGAATTTCACACGGGTATCCATATTTTCTTATTAAAGAAAACTGCCAATAGAGAGATAGTAGGTATTAAGATTATGTTGGAATAGTATATGACACTTCATGGCATAATGGTTTATGATTTCGGAAAACGAAATTCGCCTTGGGATTAAATCATATTTGTAACTAGCTGAGCTCGCGGTTTCACCCGCGTTTAAAAGAAATGTAACGTGACATACATTAACCGAAATTTTATATCTCATTAGAAAAAAAAAAACCGATTTTGAAACGCTCCTTTTGGTCTTAGCGTGATGATATATAGCCTATAGCCTTCCTCGATAAATGGGCTATCTAACACCGAAAGAATTTTTCAAATCGGACCAGTAGTTCCTGAGATTAGTGCGTTCAAACAAACAAACAAACTCTTCAGCTTTATAATATTAGTATAGATTTGTAAACAGTAAGTAAAAATATAAGGCGTATCGTAAATATTTATATATCTCAAGTCAATTGCATGCTCGTTTGTTTAAAGTTCTACAAAAAATCGGAACACATAAAATAAATAAAACGTCTATATTTCTTATATTAATTTTAAACTTACTGTATCTAAACCGGCATCTTCAATTACGCTAAAATCGGTTTTAACGTCCTGAAAATGGTTCTGGGTTGTGGGCACACATTCCAAAAGGAAAATTGTGATAATGGAAAGATATACTAGCGTCATTCCTCTAGTATTAGGAATGATTGTAACAGGAGTCAACAACACGACAAGAAGACGTTGACTAATAGTTAACGAAAACAGTATTCAGGAGCTGATATTGTATGATAAGCCGTATCAGGTGTAAAACTAGTAAGAGTATTGTTGTTAAATCGAATGAATTGATAATACATCATTTTATCTACTGTCTCAGTTAATAATTGAATCATTTTTCCATGTCTAAAAAATATTTTGACGCTCAGCGAGTGATTAAATATTTCTGGCATTATATTTTATCACTTTATCTTGTTTTTATAATACCAGTATTGATGAGTTAATTTTAATTATTAATTTTGAAATTGATCACTACGAGTTTTGACTTATGCACAGTATTATTATTTCTACAATAAATAAGCATTGGAATATACAAAAACAATGTGTTACATTATAACTACAAAATAACATACCTCTTGTTTAACAATATCTGCTAAATTATAAGAAACGGCGGTAAAAGCTTGCATGATATTTTGTTATACCGTTGCTGCTCGGAGTAAGCTTGCCGTGCTTGCAGGGAGGGGTAGGCGCTTCGGGCTATGTATTTTAAGTCCTGGACAGAGTGGACAGCGCTAGAAGCATTTAGTATTTGCAATACATCAATGCGCGGAATTATCAGACGTGCGTATTATCCGACTCTCCCCTATAATTACTTATGAATTGTAGTATAATTATACGGTGGTTAAGCTTATTCTCGTAAACAATTTCTGTGGTGTATTATCAATAAATTATACTTATTGTAACTACCAACAATAAAATTATAAATGGAGCATAATATTTTTGTCTACGAAAATACCCACCAATGTCTGTTAGTAGGTATTAATAATTTAATCCGTTTGTAATCGTTAGTCATGATTTACCTTGAAAACTTCCTCAATGCAATGGCGTATCAACATTTCGAAATATTATAACATATTTTAATAATAAAGTATTTAGTATGACCTCTTTAACATTGATAAGGAGATAAAATTAAAACTGTCTGGTTTAGTATTAGTATGAAGGTCAATGATGAATTAAATGCAAGTTGATTACATGCGCAGACAAAGCCTGCATAAAAATCTTCGAAACAAATGACAAAAAATGTAATTTAATAAAAAATTTAAATAAGCTAAAACATGTTACGGTATAGGTAAATTCGTACCTACTTATGACCGTTGAAAACAATTTGTCGCCGTTCCATTGCAATACAGATTACGTCGTTTATTCTTCCTATGTGGTCAGCAAAATATACGACCTGAACGTTACAATCCAAGCAGCCGTCCTTTAAATCAGGACTTAGCTACGACGTTGGATTGCATGGTTGTTTGCTATAGGTATTTGACATAAAATATAATATGTGTTCTAGTTACATAAATTGAAAGTATGCGAAATTAAAAGTATATTTATTTCAATAATTTACTAAAGTGGATTACTTAAAATATACATGGAGGCATTATTGATTATTTATTTTATTTGGCAAAACCTTTGAATCACTTGGATATTTATCGTGTCAATACTAGATAGCGCTATTGCTGCGTGATTCTATAATTATCCTATTAGATAGCAGATGGCACCTATTATAATCCATAGCAGTAATAATCTATTTTTTTAAGTAACAAATTTTGAGTATGTTAGTATTGGATAATGTTAATGTATTAAAAAAAAATATATATATGTTATTTGGTTTATTAGTTCTTATTATAAAAATCAGTATGTTTATTGCATCGTAATTTATAGCATGGTAATTATTATTTTTTGTCTATGACACTATCTATATGATATGTAGTCTGTGTTTCTGTGACTTCTGTCATTTCCTAATCATATCAAGCAGAAGCTGCATTTTTGATTTGTTTGTTTTTTCATTTACGTATTCTTTCGTAAACAAACTTTCTGCATGTCCACCAAAGGATCGCTATGGCCAACCAGGAGATAAGTTTGAAGTGGAACGGATATCAAAGTAACATATTATCTAATGTGAAGGAATTATTTAAAGACGAGGGATTATCGGATGTCACGCTTGTATCTGAGGGGCAGAGTTTTAAAGCACATAAAGTGATTCTTTCGGCTAATAGTTCGGTTTTCCGGACTATATTCCAGGTAACAACAGTAATAAGTGCGTGGTTGTGGTAAAATTGTTATATATTGACCTCGTATCGACTGACGCCCACTCAATTTTTTCGTAGCAAAACCCCCACAAGGATCCTATTATAGTTCTTCATGACATCAACACGGCGTCCCTGCAAACGTTGCTAACTTTTATGTACAATGGCGAAGTGAATGTTACCGAAGAATTTCTACCGATTCTGCTTAAAACGGCTGAGACTTTGAGAATTTGTGGTCTCTCGACTGGTAATGAGTCCTCTAAAGACGATGAGGTGAGTTGCGATATTTTAATTCAATTGATGTGTAGATGTACTGCGTAAAGCATGACAATTTATTCTACAGGAGTAAAGTATAACCAGGATTATAGATGCCCATGGACTATTGTGTCCACTTACATTCACAGTTGGTTGGCTGCATGCTCGTTATGTTATTTAAATTTCATAACACCAAATAGGTAACATTAATATTTATATTCATGCTAAAATGTATGTGGACACTGTGCCCATTATAATGATACTGATAGTATTAATGCCCTATATAATTAGTTTATTAATTGTAGCCTTCAACCTGTCATTGTCCCCACTGCTTCTGCAGGTAGGGGGCAGAAGAGGAAGTTTGAGGCAAAGATCACCTTACTGGACTCTTGTCCATTATGGTGATCTATGCCATAATGCGAATTGGTAGACTTTACACACAGTTCAAACTTTGTTTCTTAAATATTTGTGTGAATTGTAATGATATTCTCATGATTTTTTCATTCAGTGTTTCAATTTATCAAAATTATCTACGGTACAGATGCAAACTTGTTGGTGCTTGCTATTTAATCTTACTAATATCATAAGTGCGAAAGTTTGTGAGGATATATGTGTATTTGTTACTCTTTCACACAATATCAATTGGTTGAATTTTGCTGAAATTTAGCACATAGTATATGACCTGGATTACTAAATGGGATACTCACTACCGTCGGAAACTTGACTAAAGTAGATGGTCCCGAAGGAATAAGCTAGTACTAATATGGTCAAGAAATTGTTATACCCAAAAGAGTCATAAAGTTAGCTGAGATTTAGAAGGCTAGGCCTGTAGATATAAAACTATGTTTACCGTATATATAATTCTCATTACAGAAAACAACAGCTACACAAACAAAAAAACGCAAGAAAAGTGAAGCTGAAGATAATAACAACAAAATCAAAAAGCCAGCGCTTGTTGCAACAAAATCGGACACTGCTATCAACCTAGTGAGTTCTGATTTAATAAAAAATGTGAGTGGAGATAAAGTATTGTTTGCTACTTGCAGAAATAGCTGGAGACTGGATTATATTTAGTCTTCCTCAGTGCTAATAATATATTTTCCATAAGATCTAGGTAAGATGCATATTATCGATATATTTACAATATTTTCAGCGCATTCAACAATGCATTTATGATGATGAAAACAACATTTTGATGAGAAATGATAGAGACTAAAGATGATAATTCAGGCTTGGAATATCAATGTCAAATTGATAGTTTTATTTATGCAACTGCAGAACTTCTGCCAGAAAATATAAGTGCTAACATAAAGTTCAAATTCTGCCCAGTTATAAAAATATTGTGAATGACCGCAGATACAATCTTACTACTGAACATTTAGAACAATACTTGAGTTTATAAAAATCTATACATATAAATAAAATTGAAATGTCTGTTTGTTATATCTAACTGTAATCTGTTTGTATAAATAACAGTTTATTACCTAATGCATATAGAATTATACATGATACTGATAGAACATCAATTACTAAATTTTTTGTCTGTCTGTCTGTTTGTTTGTTCTGGCTAATCTCCAACATCACTGGACCTATTTAGACGGGACTTTCACCGGTAGGTAGCTGATGCTATTGGGCGTAACTTAGGCTACTTCCATTTTAGAAAATGTAATTAAGGTTCCGCACAAGAAATTAAAACCTTAGAAACCGCGCGCGCTCTTCGCGCCGGCAGCCAGCGTCACTGCCGCTAAAATTGTATAAGATCTAAAATTTCGGCTATATGTAACAATGTCAACTCACACTTTTTAAACGCGGGTATAACTGCAGGGCTCGGCTATTATTAAATAATGTTACTGTACCGATTATCGTCTATCATGCTGATTTTGAAATAAACAAAATAAAACTTAGTTTTTTTTCCTTCTTGTTTCTTAAAGTTGTCATGTAACGTTGCATAATCTTTCTACATATTTCAAGCATTTTTCATGCATATTTGTATGAATATATTAAGCTTTTTATGTTGCAAGTGATCAAGTCTCTAGTAAGGTCATACCATTTTTAAGCTAGCTTGCAAGTTGCAAAGTAGTTGAATAATCTGTAATAAATAAAGTAGCCTTTTTATTTCCAAATTATTACATGTAAAAGTCTTCTGTCACTTACTTTGGTGTGACTTATGGGAATGGTCCAACAAAAGTCTTCCAATGCTTTCCAATTTTTGCCACTCTTATCCTTATTTTACTATTAACCTTAGCTTACTATTATCCTTAAATAACCACTACTGGCGGCAAATTTTCTATTGTTATATTATTTATATTAAATTGTATTGTTTATATTAAAATTGTTTTCTATTCTACAGACATACAATTATAAAACATTATCAGATTATCATTATCCTCTACAAATATATAAACAACTTATTTGGTACTCAATGAAATGAAAAGCTATTTTAATACATGCTAAGTTATTGGATATACATAGTATATTTCTTTATTTGATACAAATACAATACAAATAGTAATAGCAGTATACAATACAAAATAGTTAGAATGAAGAAAATGCTTGTATCCTAGTAAAAAAACATAATTTTATAGGTAATACGAGCATGATCAAACATAACCTGATGATGTTTCAGACCATTGTTCCCAAAGTTGAGCCTGTGGATTCACCGCTAACAGACTATTCAGGGGAGAACACCAATGACACAGACATAGCTGTGTTAGAAGATAGTTTGGAGAAGAAATATTCAGTGAGCCCAGAGATTCTGTCTAGCAAATCTGTGTGTACGTCTGCCTCAAGTGAACGCAGTGTCAAAAAATGGATTAACGAAGTTAGCAGTACACAGCCCTGTTTAAATATGAGTAATGAGAAAAATAATGGGATTGATTTAATTGAAGATGATAAAGAAAGTATTGAAATAGATAAGGAGGTGGAGACAGTGTTGCAGAGTGGAACGATTGTTGAATCTTTAAGTATTACGACAGAAAATCTAAATTCAGTGTCCAGTGAAGCCCAAAGCATAAAAGGTAGTTTTTTGTTAATAGACATATGAATAATATGCTAAATGATCAATTTATTTTTGATGTGAAACCCTTGGAATCATTGTGATTTGAAACTTAATGAAATGCAAAAGGCCTAACGAAAACATTTGTCGGTGCTATATCTAGATGTACCCCTTTCTGCGTCGCGATAACGGTTTTACTTCGTAGCTTGTGTAGGAGTTCAAGTTTGATATATGCGAAATAAGAGGTCCGAATATAGACTGCATGATTACTTAATTATTATATTATTATTAGCTGTTACCACTTCTGCCATGTGTGAATCGTAGAAACTTTTATTGTAATAGCATGGAGAATGAAATCCACTTGATAATAAGTGGTCCCATGTTCATCTGTAATCTCAAGTACAATCATCTCTAACTAACTTCATATACCACAATGTTTTACGTTCAGCCAAATTAACATGTGTTGCCACTTCCGATGTGCTTCCGATGTGTTACATGCAGCATCTGGACCCTTTCACGGAGAATTAAGAACTGCTTCACCCTAGTAATACAACTTGTCGTCTCGTCAAACTCACCATTTCTACAATGATGCTATAAACAAGAAATATGTATATAAAAAAGCAAATGGCATGAACTGACATCTAATTGTATAACTTTTCAGATAAAGCAAACACCTGTTACGCTAGTCCATCATTCCCCTGCCCGTTTTGTCCTCGTGTTTACAACAGTTGGGGTTATAGAAGAAGACACGTAAAATCAAGACATATGACAAATAGGTATAATCCTTTTCCAGAGAAATGTTATTAGCAAAGTCCTAGATTTTTTTTAATAAAAAGTATGTATATGTGGCTTCATTCCACCTTTGCATTTTGCATCTTCTAATTTTTCTCATATCTCCTTTTCACTTTTATGTATGTATGTTAGTTTGTATCTTTGTATGTCCATTTCTTTGGCAGGCGCTACAGCGCAATCGGTGTGACGGATTGTGACGTATGACATATCATTAGAATCGTCTCTGTTGCTCTTCAATATTTTCTCTCTATGGCACCCATAGCCTAATCATGGATTAAAATACAGAAAACTTGCTCACATATACCATTTTTTCTTTTATAAAACTAAGTGAGAAATACAAAACCAATATTTGTTTTTATTTCTATCAGATTGAGATATAATCTTTCATTTAATAACATAATTTTTGCTTAGTATTTGTTTCTTTTATCCTAAAAGTGAGTAACAAATATTTATTTATTTATGATTTCAATGTTTCCAGTCTCTCGTGCAAGTGGTGCGTGTTGGTGTTGCCATCGACTGGCGCGTGGTACTCGCACGCCACCCGCACTCACGGCGTTCCTCACGAGGAGGCTCGCAACTCCCTCGTCGTCATGGTGGAGGCTCACGCTGTGCTCACACTCAACGAGCCCAGCGTGGCACAACTGCTTGGCCAAGTCGGCATGGATGGTAACGGTGTGACAGAGAAGAGCAACTGATCCGGAACTGCTATTGGGATGAGTGGGAAACGGTGTGTGACAGAAGAGCAAGTGATTGGGCGATGCTGTTGGGATGAGTGGGAAACGTTGGTGTGACAGAAGAGTAACTAATTGGGTGATTGTTTTGGGAGGGGGAGGGAATGGTGGTGTGACAGAAGAGCAACTCATTGGCCGATGCTATTTGAATGAGTGGGAAACGGTGGTGTGGCTAAAAAAAAGCAACTAATTGGATGTTTTGGGTGAGTGAGACGTGCAATTAATTGGTCCAATTAGATTGTTGTAGTGATGAGATGAATAATTGTTTGTTCAAATAGTCCAGTGTGTGAAGCTGAGATGTTCAATTGATTGGTTCAGTTAACTTAATACAGTGTTGTGGGGAGAGGAGCAATAGCGACTTGTTGACCACTGCAATATGAATACGAAGATGCGGTGATCGTGAAGTGCAATTAATGGGTTCAGTTATTTCGTTGAAGTAATGTGAAAAGAGTAATTGATTACTCGTAAGCATCAATTTATTTGTTGGTTCAATTTTGTTGATATTTTAAAGGGATCAGAATGGCCAAATGCTCTAAATATTCTGTCAGGATATTGTGACCTAGTAGTGCAATTATTTTGGTAGAATTATGCTGATGTATTGTAAGTAACTTTTAACGTTTTATGGGTGGCTGTTTGGTTTGGTGTTGGTGTGAGAAGAGCGATTTATTTGCCAATTTAATTGATATATGTATTCCAATGAAGTGATATGTGTAAGTAATATTTTTACTAAACATATTTTGATATGCAATAAAGATAGAAAAAAGTTGGTAGATATTTTTTGAAATAATATATGATATTTCAGTCCACATTATAATTACATTATTAAAATCTACATAACAGATTTTAAATATCAAATTGAAGAATAGTAACATGTATTAAAAATAATTTTACATAACAACATAATGTATTAACAGATTTATTTTCAAATCAACATAATAAGCTGAAATTGATATTGCCTCATAAATATATTCAATGCAAATTGTGTATAAATACAGTTTAGCTGTTTGATTACAAAATTTTATTATTAATTCTTCTAATTTGATAAGATTGTGGCGTTAATATTATGAATGGATTGAAATGATCGTATTGAAATATAGTAAGTATGACAGCGTTTTAGTCACATTTCGGTGTAAAGATGTAATCTTTAAATACACAAGGAACTCTTTGTGATTTGACTCCGGAAGCAACACCACCACGCCCATGTCTGTCTAATAAAGACAGTGTTATGCATTGCTGATTGCTGTGTTCTGGTCTGAAGGGTGTGGTAAGGAATATACTTACCCGAGGGGTTTCAACCTAGTAATACGTAACAACACATCTGTGGCTAACCTGATTATAGATGTCTATAGACGGCAGTGGTCACTTACAATCATGTGGACTGCATGCTTGTTTGCTACTTCAATATCATAAAAAAAACTTATAGATATTATGTAAATATTATATCTATGATGTGAAATCTGTCCGCTGTATCTAAACAATTGTTTCAGATTCATGTATTTAGTGTTAAATGTTGTTACTTATTATATTTCAATCATAGTGTGTTTTAGTGTGATTAAGATTGCCGTAATGAATTGTATGAAGATATTATATTTTTATATTTGAATCATATAGTAATAATACAGATGACGGCTGAATAAATAATTAAGGTCCACAGCGTATTTGATATGCCCATAGTAATACATATAAATCTTTTAATATATAACATATTAAATTATACTATAGAACACTTGATTATCTAATATTTTTGTACCACATGATGGAAATGATGTTCCACTTGACCATAAATTATTTATAATGGGAAATTTATAAATTATGATTGTGGTTGCTCCAATTGTTAAGTGGAATGTCACATTCATACATATTGAATGGGAGAAATTAAAATGAATATAATGCCAGTAACTTTTGTATTTGTACACGAATATTATTACTATTGAATTTAAGCATTATTACGGTTTATAACTTTAAGGGATTTTGTAGCCAGTTGTGGCATTAAATTTAAGGTCAGTAATCACTTCAATATTTGCATTAAATAATAAGTTTTTATAAAGATTTTTAAGGTCATATATTTTTGTACTTCTAAGGTTTTTTTTTTACTTTAATACATCTTTAATGTATGCGTTTATGATCTCAAAACAAATAAGTCAAACAGTAATTAGTCGTTAAGCTCCATAATAATATAATGTCAAAATATTTTATTTTATCTTTATTTCATTTCTTGTCATTTGTTTTCTGCATTTCTCTTTAATATACGTATTTCCTTCTGACACACAACTATTTTGATTAAATAACATTATTAATGCATAATAAATAAATTTAAATGGGTAAATCTTATTTATACACATGATTTTTGTATAAATAGGCATTTCTATTGATATTTTTCGCAAGTGAAAGAAGCATTATTAATCAATTTGTGATATGTTATACATAATATCCTTTTTGTATTGTGTACAGTATACTAGTCTTAAGAAATTTATAAAGGGATGACGAAAGGGATGCTGAACGGAAAATGCTAATATATGTATGTTCTGGCACTCAAACATCCATCCTTTTCTCCATTTTTGAACATAGGCCTATATATAATGAGAGTTTTATCGCTTAATACGTTTTGATTAATGAAATGCAGCTAAATATATCTCCATTTCAGTAATGTCCTAGTTCATATTTAATGGACAAGAAACCCACTACAAGAAATTCAACTCCACATTTATAAATTTTCGAAGCCAGAAGTCGATGTGAGGGCTGTTTTATATTTTTGGTTATTTTCGATACAGTGGGTTTTTTACAACGAGTCTAGTTTAATTAATCATGATCCATAGAATATCATATATCGTTTCTTGGATTTAATAATAACACAATTAAAAACACAATTTTACGGGAGAGCCAGGTGAAAATTAAACAATGCTTTTTGTTTTTATATTTTTAATTAAGACAAAATAATAAAAAAAAACTTTTGTTGTTTAAGAGGTAATTAAAATTTTTTATACACATTATTTTAGGATATTATGTATGACTAAACAAAAAAAAAAAAATAACGACTGAACACTAAATAATAGAGCTTAAGAATTACGTAACAATATACACAAGATATTTTTATAAACTTGTAGTAGTATGTTTAGTTCGTAAGTCAATTATTAAGATACTGGGCAATAACTTAGTGTGTGATGTCTAATCTAAATGCGTAAGATTTACATAATATTTGATAAAAGCAATATTTGGACTGTATTTATGAGAGGCCTAAATTCTAAATAAACTGATAATGAATGAAATTGATTTAGGAACAAAAATATATTTTTGTAAAACTCTTTTATGTAATTAATATTCCTTGTATTTATTTATAACACATATTAATATGTAATTTTAATGTCGATAGTAAGATATAAAACTGCTTACACATTTATGTATCATATCAGATATCTACTCACTACTTGCTACTGTGTTATTAATAGGGGCCATGCGTAATGCGTTACGTGAATATTTAGCGTGGTAGAGATCCATACACTTCTTGTTTGAAAATATGACAAGGTATGATAGGGAGGAGAGAGGGTAATATCACATCTAAGCAAATATAATTTACACATCTTTAAAAAAAAAACATCAATAAAATATAAATAAAAATATAACACACATTTAAGGTATATAACATAATATTATGAAAATCATAAATAAAGCCGGGGGTATTTATCTCTTTATCTATACCACTGATACGGCTCTAGTATATGAGAAGCCAGGAGAGTAAGAAGTCCTTAAGATAAACCTTTAAGTCACGCAAGCTCCTATTTATCAACCTATATAATTAGCATATTTGTATGGCATAATGTTTAACATATCAAAATGTACAAACTTTCAAAAGAGCTTCACTAAAATAATCAAAGGGTACCAAAATGAACGTAATCTGATCGTAAATTTATTTCAATCATATTAAGTTTTTGTCTTCATTTTGTAACATATGATATTATAATAATCATAACCTGGAGATATTATAGAGTAAGTAAAGGAAACTGATGAGACAATATAAATGCAGAGAATGCCAATAGTATTTTGTGTATGTATCTTTAATTATAATCTGCGTTATTTATCATTGAATTGGATTTAAATCACGATGTAACTGAGAATTTTATGGTGAAAAGACGGATTTAACATCAGAAATAATAATTTATTTATACGTAATAAAATTATATTTTAAATAAAAAAAATCAGGTACATCGTGGTATTTTTCTTATTATGGTTCAACTTTGCTTAAATGACAGCTTCTGTGAGGGCCTTTTGCTTGTCATGCAAGTGTGCGCCTGCGTGTCTTACTCGCACGCGTAAAATTACTTGGAATCTTCTAGTGTCATACGCGTGTGTGGCACGCATGATAGGAAAGGTATCTATGGAACGTTAGGATGCTAGTGGTGCGTATGCAGATCAGATTCCCACGTGGGTAAAGACCTGCGTGACAGGAAATAGTCCCTAACCAAAATGTCTTTATACTTATATCGTTTTTTGGATTATACACAAAAAGAAAACAACTTCATATCTGCAATTCTTTATTAGCATAACTATGTAATGTATGTATGAAATGTTACATTTGACCTAAAATCTGAATTAAGTCCTTCCAAGCACATATTTTATTTATAAATAATCTCGAAAGACTTGAATTATTATTATTCAGTTCAGTTTTGTATTCCTACATATATTAGTAGATATAGTGTATTCTATCGACAATAGTTTCTCCATTTCTTCTATGGACCATTTCCTTGTCTACATAATAAGGGTCAATTCTCACTGTATTCCGGTCTCGGTCCGTCCATGCACCTTCGTCAATCACATTACAAGTAATCTGAAAATATTTGCGTAGAATAAGATATAGATTTCAAATTTTAGATACTATTTTTGATAGTTTTCACATTGCGGACACCCGACGGACACCCGACCACAGTGGTAGTAGACCCTATCTTAACATGACCAGTTCTTTAATTATAAGTAATGTAAGTTACCAAAGCAATTTTGATTAAGGTGAGATATATTTTTATACGAAGTGATGAATCGCTAATATTTATTTTTAAGCGATACTATCGTGTTTAAATTTAAACTTGGATACGCCATGATTTAGTTACGTAAGGTCTTTTGTATCTAATATACTTAACTCTATTGAGACATAAATTATATTTACTTAACGAGCATAACAGTATAATCTTATGACTTAAATAACATGTAACTTATGGCTTTAAAATTTGATTGTCAAAAATAATAATAGTTTTATGCCATAATAGAGATGTATGCGATCAAATACAATGGAGATTAAATATATTTTTTACAATTCAAACATTGTTTTTCATTTATAAATCAGTTGCGGTCCCTTCCAACGTGATTCCTGGTGCGATTTCAACTTTTTCAGAATCTACTCTATTGGAATCAACGATGGAGTATAAGTTAGATCTGGAATCCTTTCGAGCCGCCGACATGATGAGGTCTCTAGAACTTTTTCTTTTAACCATCTTCTTTCCTGATGGCGGTTGGCCAGAAACGTTGGGATGTGAAGTGGTCGGCGGATTCATAACGTGTCTAGTCGGTCTAGATTGTCTGTTGTTATACTCCTGAATGTCGTCTATTTCCCCGTATCGTTTCATAGATGCTCTGTTCTTCGGGGTCTTCTTCAACATAGCCTGGAAGTTGTAGGGCGGTTCGTCATCGTCGTTAATGTCGCCTGTCGATTTCGCAAGAGCTTGGAGCTCGCTGATTGGATTCGGCATGTCGATTTTATTTACGCCGTACATAGATCTCGTGACACTAGTTCTACGCATGCCCTTTGGAGCACTGTTTTCTAAAACATTGTCATCAGTTGGAGGGCTCCACGGTTCCGGTGGCTGATAGTACATCTGTTCTTCTTGTGGTTCAGTTTTCTTCTTGTACACCATTGGTCTGTCGCCTTGGACTTCCTTTGGCTTTTCATGCTTGGGAGGTAACTCTTTCTCTATTGGTTCTGGCAATTTGGGTAAGGGTTGCCCTGGATCCCTCACAAACGGAATGCAAATAAATGTCTGGGTGCTGACTGACATTTTCTCGTTTATTTGTTCTGCCAGCGCCCTATGTTTCAACGGCTCGTCCCACTGCTCCTGATCGGAGTCGTACTGGGTGGCAAATGTGTCGCTGAAAGCAAACCGGATGGAAATGTCTATTTACTTGGTGTTGTATGAGAGGAAATCATATTGAAATGACCGCTTTATCGATTAATTAATGTAATATCTAATTCTGTTTTTTAAAACCTAGGTTTCTGTATTTTGGCTTGATGGTTTTGGACTTGTGGACACACATATATGGAATGCAGGCATATATTTAGGTTTATTATGGACAAAACAGTCCACCAGCAGTGTTGTGTTCACAGAAGCTATGTAGCTTATTTGTAGGTATCCGTATGGAAAGACATAGGTACTTGTTTACGAGCACGTGTGCTTGCATATGTGTACGCGTTTGTACGCATAAATATTCTAGGTGCATGAATGTGTGTGTGAACAACGAAGCAACGAACAATCAATGAATGTCTATATTGTAGGGTTGTAACGGAGGCCATCTTAGCGGAGGCGGAGGTGAACTTAAAATACAGTTCTTATAAAAAGTAGTAGAGAAGTAGTAAAGCTCTTCTTTACTATATACGATACGATAATAATATTCACGAACAACAGCTTTGCTGATTTTTTGCCTTTCGTGCCGGCAAGCAGTAAATAATTGTTTACTGGCCGCCGATAAGTAAGTGCGAAATATGTAAGAAAACTTTATATTTGATGTTATACCCCTATCACAATAACGATATTCATCTAGTTGCAACATGTAGCTGAGCGGCAGCGTCGTGTAGCGTCCCTCCTAGCGTTGTACATCAAGATCAACGTAAATAAACCTCTGCCATATCTCCGAATTTTGCGGAAGCTGAAGCGGAGGTTCGATTTTTTGCGGAAGTTCCGCAGTAACGGAGGCGGAGGCGGAGTTCCGTTACAACCCCACTATATTAAACTTACTTGCATTTAACGGTAGGATCACACATATAGGATGTATCGTAGTATTGTATTTGGTCGATTCTGAACGGTAGCTTCCAGACGGTCGGTCGCGTAAAGCCCAGATAGTCCGCTGTTTTCACTTTGGGATCTACGCGGTCGAGCAGCACTGGGACGCTGTTGGTCCCGAAACCTTCGAGCACTGCTTGATTGTATATGTGCACCTGAAAATGTATTTTTTTTTGGAGGACATTGCCTAAGATTTCTAAAAACTAAAAGTATATCTTCATTATTGTTAAAGATAAAAAGGATTTCAAAATTATTTATATTGGTTATATACATATTAAACTTTTGGGTATGATTGAATAAATACGTTCTTTAAATATTGGTATATTAGGTACATATCTATTTGTCAGTTCTTGATGAACGTTTTCTTCTTATTGGTACCTACCTATTTTGTATACCTACTGTTGTTTTTTGAAGAATATACTTATTTAATTTTCACATTATTTTGTAATTTTACATACATAGTATATTGAAAATTTAATACGTACCTACTTACGCTCTTCATCCTGTCGCAACCTGACCGATTTCCTCCAAGTTACGTTTTATGAAGCTATGGGTTATGTATAGTAGGTAGTGTTTTCTTTAACACAGATACCTAAGATGTAAGCTCGTAGTTTAAGCAGCTTTCAGGCTTATACTATCTATTTTACTATTTATTAGGCCAAAAGAACGAAGTTATATTTATATCTGTCCCCACTTGAGCGAAGCTGTTGCGTGTGGTCAAAATTTAGTTAAAGCGTTTGTTACCTATTAATCACTTACCTGTTGAGAGAAATGGACGAGATCTTGATAACGGACAGCCCGATACTGTAACAAAACTTGGAACATAGATCGGCTTTTCCATTTCATTGCGAAACGCTTCAAGAACGCAGCCGTTTCTTCGTTGATATCGCTCGAAGTTTTACTAACGAGCGGACCGTAGGCCTTACGCACTACGTGGCCTCTGTACGCTGAAATTATACATTTCCAATTTTCTGTCTCGCTATCTCAATCTGCCTTACTTGGAACAAGCAAAGCGGATGTAGATAATATAGGTAGATTTATAAAGCTGAATCTTTAAGACAATTTTAGGCAAAGCTATTAACTGTTATATATATTTTTATATCTAATCATCTTCATACATGCTGCGTATAGTTTCTTGAACACTGGGAGAGGCCTGGTATAATACATTGTTTGTTTGTTAATTGTAATCTATAAAGTTGTAATGCTTATTCACAGGGCCTTAAAATATAATTCCACCTTAACTTGATCTGTTTCACACTCTTTACGGGGTAATCTTGCGTTAAAAGATATCATTTGTATCGGCCTTTTTTGTTCAATTTTTTTTTGTGTTCGTATTGATTTTATATATATATCATATTTATTGTATTCCTTACCTTTCTGTATCAATAGAGCCGCATCGTCCTCAGAAAGGTCAGCTTGTGTTTGTGACATTTGTTTTTTCAACTCTCTTACTGTAATTATGATAATATTAATAGATAATATTAATAATAATTATTATAGAGGAGGTGAATGATTCTTTCAAAAAAATTCTGCGTCTCTCTCGCTCTAAACGTGTTCAGCAAAGTGTGAGCGAGACGCAAATAGAGTTGGTACAAAAGTGCGAGTGAGACATATACTGTCCATTTCTTTTCATAACGATGGAAATACATTTGTCTCTCTTTCGCATGTTAGACGGTAGTAAAAATAAAAAATAAAATCCACTTCAAAATATATACCGCAAATGTGCTAGGAAAATATAAATATGGAGGAGGTGAGAACTTCAAAGAAATTCTGCATCTCTCTCGCTCTAAACGTGTACAACTAAGTGCGAGCGGGTCACAAATACACTGACGGTAGCTTATCACCGAAATTAATATACATTTGTATCTTTCTATTTTATGTCTTTATATTTCATGAAATACAACAAAAATTTAAAAAAATGTATTCATACCGTGTTGTTGCTTAGATTTATCTTTAGTAGCCTTTCGCTTCGCTATAAACGCTCGCATCATGCTTTGTACTTTGATAATTTTCTTCACTTGTGTTTCATAGAGCCTGGCGAAAAATGATACTTTTATGAAAGTAGTTACAAATTTGTAAGCATTAAATGACCACACTTACCTGGATAAGAACTCTTCGTTATAGTATTTCAAGAATACCTTCGTGTGACCTAGTTCCCAACCCTCCATTTTTAGACGAATTAACAGCAGTCTGCAATTATCTTTAGTTTCCTCTACGTTTTCATCGAAGTCAAATGCTAAAAAGCGGTACCTGGAATGTATTGTTTGTTACAATTTTATTATAAGCTATCACGTTTGAATGATATGTTTTTTTCTGTAACTGATTAAAGATTTTTCATGAATAATCTGTGAGCATGAATTAAACTAAATTTGAATTCGTCCTTCCTTTAATCTAACAAATTTTACATAGGTACGTATATACCACATGAAAAGTTGTTAAAAATACATTATCGCTATCTTACCTCCGAATGAACTCTGCGAAGGGAATTCTGCAAGAGAATCCTTTTTGGCGTGCTTTAGCAGTGTCCAATATACCAAGTGCTCTGACTTGTTGCATCACCACTTCTACTTGGAATCCCCGAGGCTTGTCGTTCAAGTTTGGTCTGATACAACGCACAAAGTGGGTGCCACCGCTACCAGCCCCCACAGCCAGCTGCTTCAACATCTCTAGACTAGTGGCTCTGTATATAGCAGCGGCTGTACGCATTTTGTGCACTTGGGAATACATGCCTTTGGAGCCTGTGTTGTATTTCTGTAATATTGTGTAAGGTTAAACCAGGTACATTACCAGCAGTAACAAATAATTTAATTGAAATACGTGGGGCATATTCGATAGACAGGGGTTCTAACTGAAGCTTATCGCAGATGCATTACTACTAACCCAGGGAGTAACTTTACCCAATGTCCAATTGGTCGCCTCATTTGACAGTGAGAAACTTGGTAGAGGTATTTAAAATATTATATCGTCTGCTTACTACGAAAACCAAATAAGTGCAGATTTTAAAAAGCCGAGAAAACAGCATTTTAAACTACACGTTCCTCTAAGAGCGATCTATAACACTATGACTGACAAATGTTTTATACTGAAAGTTTTGTTATATATCCGTCTTTACGAATAACATTTAATTTATTGTGTTGCAATAGTAAAATCCCAACATATTATGTTGGGACTCTTGAAAGTGGAAAATTTTGGGATGCCTATTTTATTTTGTATTTATATATATATTGATATCTGAACGTGAAATGTTTTTGTTTGATCTCAAGTCTTTCTTTCTGTCGGGACGGTAATGAAAAAATGATTACCAAAAAATACCGAAATCAAAGGATCGAAAGCGAGTTAGTGAAAACTTGGTACAATATCCAATAGGGCTATAAAGGCCCCACTAGGCATCTAAGTAAAAAGTTGTTTTTTCTTTAGGTTTGTCTAATCTATTTTTTTAATAAACATTATTTTTACGGCTTACCCTTGTTTTGACATTTTGCTTCTCTTTTTCTAATTTTGACTTAGGAGCTTCTGTTTTTGATTGACTCGAAGACACTGTGAGGTTACCGGATTTAGTTAATTTGTTTTTGAACAAGTGGTGCAGATTAAGGTTAGTTGAAGCTCGCATGGTTTCAATCATTTCAGGAGGAAGGAAGTCTCTATTTTTATCAGCCATTTCTCTAGCGTCGTAGTTGACTTTTCCCGTGTAATGAGCTACGCAGAATTCATGACTACCAGCTAGTTTAATGTAGGGACCCTTGTAGAAGCTCTTTATTGCGGCTAAAACAAATAATATTTCCATTAACACTATTATATATTTGCAGAATTTATATTTAATTGTGTGATTTTAAACTTACTCATTATGAAACCTTGACCTCTCCCTGTTCGGCTCGCCTCATCCAAAACATAAAAAAGTCCACGAGGTCTACTCATCAATTGGTCTACAGAATTTTTGTTGTCGTAAAAATGGAAATCCTCCACTTCGATTCCTTCTTCTCGTTCTTCTTGCATTTCCCAAACAAATGTTTTCTGATTGTACAAAAATTGCATTTGTTCATTGGTCGTATTCACAATTAGTTGTTCGAGACGGTTTCGATAAAAACATTCGAAACCAAACATGTCTATCAGTGTTACGCAGAACTTATCACCGCTGCAAGAAGAATATACAAATTACCTACATTGAGTATTTATAAATAAGTTACATTCATATTAATCGATTGTTGTTATTGACATTGATCTAACTTATCGATGAAAAATACTTTAATATTTCACTTACAAAACTGCTCTCATAAACGACAACTTCGAATTTATTAAATTTATCATCCAGTCAATAAGCCTTTTGTATAAAGCACTTGCCAATACGTCTCTAGCATCTCTTGCATCATCGGTACTGTGTGTCTTTTTGACGCAGGTACCTTTTTCAATCAAACAGTAGTTTAGTAAACACCATAAAAACTTGGCTTCTTCGAGAGAGAGTAATTTGGAAATCTTTTTGGCTTCGTCTACATTTTCTATCTCAGCCGTTCCATATTTACTATCACGAAATCGTACATTACCCAAAATAAGTATAGCAGCAAGAACGGTTTCAAAAAAAGTTATATCTTCCTGTTCCCAGTCTAGAACTTTCAAATTATCTATGAATTCGGTATAACGACGCACATTTTCTTGAGGAGTTTCTCGTACTCCTTGCGGGCCTTTTATTGGTTCTTCTGATGTTCTTAAATATCTATGTTTTCTATCGTTTTCAAGATGTAACGCATGTAGTCTGCCAGTTGCTGCCATGGCGTCGTAGAAATAATAAAAAATATTAAAGTTGGCATGGGTCCTGCAAATTTTAAATTAATAGATTTAAATATATACGTATTATGTTTTATGTAGATTAAAGTACTTATATTAAAATACGTATTTACATGTCAGTAGAAGAAACTCGCCACTTCTCAAGCTGGAAGAGCCAAAATATTGCACCACTTAATTTTCCAGAACTGCCGTAAGTAACTTGAATTTGGAAAATTGCACGGGTAGAATTAGCGTTAACAGGTGTTGCAGCGCTAATACACTCTTGAATTACTTTATTTGCTTTTTGTATTCTCTCAGCTGTGTTATTTTTCATAGCTCCCAGATAAGTGAGATGCGAGAGTGCGTGAACCATGTTTGTGGTTTTTCCGGCTTTACTTTCGCCAGTAAAAACAATATATTGTGGTTCGTTGTGATGTAGTGCATCTTGGAATGCGCTGTCGGCCACCGCAAAAATATGCGGTTCATTATCAGATCTCGATTTACATTCATATTTTCTATGGTACTGAAAAAAGAATGATTTAATTTATGCAACTTAACTTAATATACTTATAAAATAAAATAAGTAGCCAAAATACTAACTTGTTCATTGTAAATATTGTCATTTGTGTTTGGATTAAGTATAAGTAATACGTCTCCTATAAAAGATGTAAATGACCCTTTTTTGAGTTTTCTTTGTAACTCGACTAACAAATATTTTTCAGATAAATGTTCTAACGCAGCGAGATCTTCAACTTGCATAATTTCCGGTTTCAGGTCTTCCTTAATTAAAAGACCGTTTTTGATGATGGGTTCTAGTGGTTTTTCTGGAATATGTTGGGCTTTAATATCCATTGCCAGCTTTTTCAGTTCTGTAGTTATCTGCAAAGGAATTGAAATACTATAGGTAATTGAATACAAAATAAAAGCACATGCATGAATAAAATGTTAATATACATACATGAAAGTCATTTTCGGGTACAGATTGAATAAAAGGATGCTCTGCTAGTTCCACCATATATGGTCTATGCTCAGGATTCTTTTCCAGGCACCTTAAATTATGTATGGTTTAAAACAAGCAAGTTTAGTTTCTTATCATATGAATACAAAAAATTAAAAAAAGTATCATGAACTTACTCAGTGATAAAATCGTTGATATCGTTGGAAGACATTGATGGTTTCAGAAGACTGGGTGGAGGATTTCTGACTATTTGAAACAGTGCTCTAGTTGGATGCATATCTTGGAAAGGCGCCTTGCCATCTACCATTTCAATTGTTGTTATACCCAAGGCCCAGACATCAGCTCTATTGTCATAACCTTCATCGCTGCACGTGACTACTTCAGGTGCCATCCAGCTGGGCGACCCGATGTTGTTTACCGTTTTACCCATTTCTTCGTCCATTATACAAGACAGTCCGAAATCCGTCAGCTTAACTTCACCGTCTTTGTTGATCAATATATTATTGCACTTAACGTTACGATGCATGATTTTGTTTTCGTGTAGATATGACAGCGCCTAGAAATATAATGTGTGCAATAGAATCAATTGGACCAATCGTGAGAGTCAACACTCAATTTTGACAGGGAGTGATGGAACGACCGCCCCTAACGAATGGCCCGTCTTGCCGCCCGCCGCTCGTCGAGACGGCTCAGCGATACTAATGTCAGTGTCAGTCAAATGGCCCACGCCCTTGAGATTCATTGGGAGCTATTTGCATACATATCGAGGCTGGGACCTGTCGCGGACTCCCTGTTAGCTCCCTTTACTGTCTGACGTATCAGAGCGCTTAATGCGTTCATTACAATCGTAAAATATAGGGTTGCTAATTATATGTCGATAACTTTTTTTAAATATTAGGTCCTTATATTAGTTTTAACATAAAAGTTATTTTTTACAATGTATTGTAAACGCCTTTAGATACCTTTTTAAAGAAAAAATCTTTTTATTTTCGTATGTTATGCCAATGAGGTTAATATGTTTACATAATTAAAATAACAATAAATAAAATCTGTTTAAAAAAAATCAATTCATATAATATCCAATTAGGAATGCATTTTAAGTTCCCAAAAGCATTTTTTTGTTTACGATATGCCCACGCCATAATTGGCTTTTAAAATAAAGTTCGGTCGATACAAATGTGGAAATTGTATTGGCCGAGAGGGATGGGGCATAAGTATAGCGAGGAAAGTGGTTTGCATAAAGATAATACGCATTTAACCTCTTCTAATTTCTCTGGAGCCTTAAGTAACGGATTGGGTTGGGGATTCGAACCTTTAAGGCAAGCGTGTAAGAGGTATTATGGGTCGGTGGGAACGAGCCTGCGGGATCATCGGCTACCGCGCCAGAGGTCCGTATATCTTGTGTGCGCGAGCATTATTTACGATAATTGAGCGATGCGTCGCGATGGGGGGCCATCACGGTGTTGTCGGGCACGCTTCGACATTCGCATCGACAACTTCGACTGTTCCGTCGCGAATCACATCAAATAAAGCGGCATGCATTTTAAGTAATGGCCCTAGATAGTATTTCAACGTACGTGGATATTCTCGGCCATATTTTACTCCACGTCACGCGGGCCCCGATCTCTGGAACACGGATCCGAGAACAATTGAGTTTGCATTCAAAGTACCCTCCAATTGATTCAGCCGTTGAAAGGTGGACTGGCAGGCCCTTTGTTTTATATACAGCCATCTCGACTCGGATGTGACGAACGACATGTTTATAGTCAGTCGAATATGGGCTTACCTTGATCGCATGTTTGAGTATAAAAGCGATGTGGTGTTCGGACATTTTTTTGTCTGCCTCCTTCAGTTTTTTGACAATGTCCAGGACAGACCCAAATTCGCATAGCTGGAAAGTAACGTAAATTTTATTCTCTTATCAACTGATACAATTTGATTTAAACTTATCTATTTACACACATCTTATCTATTTTAACTACTACAATGTATTACTTGATCTAAATGTATTGCATAAGTACTAAATTTTTAAATGTTGATGAGCGGGGTACCTGTAACACAGGTCTTGAACCAAGTACCCTTGCGACTAGCGTATGTGAATGTGTTTGTATCAATAAAATATTTTTATTTTTTCTATCTTATTATTTTAAAATAAAAATATGAATCAGTTTACCTCGGTAACGAACCATATCTTTTCAATTTCTTCTTCATTATCACAGAACACACCGTAGAAGTCTGCTATATTAGGGTGTTCTGTGAAATCTCTTAGCATCTTATACTCGTCGTGTATGTGGTCTTCCCTGTCTTCGTCATACTCTTGTATTTTGACACAAACTGCTTTTTGGGCCTCATTGTCAATAGCTTTGTACACGTCGCCGTAGACGCCCGAGCTCAACTTCACGTCGAGTGTGTACCTCTCTAAAGGGCTTGCCAACGTCGATATTCGTAAACCGTCCTTCATCTTGTCTCATCACAGGTTGATAGACACCTTGTTTGGGATTGTATGGTTTACTGTCAAACTTTATTGACTGTTGATAAACAGTCAAATAAAATACAAATATATTTTTATGATAGAATTAATTATCTTTGGGCTTTATTAATAATACTACTTGTATATTTCCAGAAACCTTTAAACATAATTGGATGTACATATATTCGATGTACATATTTTGAAGAGTGAGAATATATTATAATACTTATTGGAAATTAAAAAAGAACAATTCGTTAGAAAAACAGGTTTAAACGTGCCAAACTTTTAAATACTTTCAAAGTTAATTTATCTATTACGTATTATAATTAAATAATTGGGACTCTTTAAACTATCGGAAGTTAATTTGATATTGACACTGCCGCAATAAGGCGTAGTTTGTGACTCTATAAACTCCAAAACAGAATAATTTTTACTTAAGTTAAGTAATATCTATATGGTAGAAACTCAAAATGTACCACCCAGACCTACATTTTAATTAACCGCCAGGTAATAAGGAAATTGATATAATTAGACTTACCAACAATGCGACTGGACACCGCTGACGGTTTACAACGGAATGGCTGTACGGCGAGAAACCTTGTGACTGTCGGGGCTTCGGGTATTAAGAGCAGCTGAAATCCCTTAACACTATTAGATCATAAGTCTCAGCGACCTTATTATATACATATTTCGATTACTTTTGCGTGTTGGTGTCTTAAGCAAAGAGACGTGTGTCGCTTAGATTTTTTATAATATCGAAGCAAACGTCTGCAGTACATGCGATGGTAAGTGGCCACCGCCGCCCATAGACATCTGTAATAAACCCCAGATAAGATTAAAATACCTTTTACTTGAGGTTCGCTACAAATACTTTGCTATTCACGACAACTAAGTTGGAATATCTCGCATAAGTATGTTCTGCTTACCACACCCTTCAACGCAGAACAGCTACGCTTAACGTACCAGTTATTAGGCAGAAATAGGTTTAGGTCAAATCAAAATTTCTATTGTAAAAACAAGGTCACCGCATGCATCACGTTTAATATTGTTATTGTAGTATTTGTTTACAGTTCATTTTTAAGCAGTCCAGTATTTACAAGACATAAACGTAACATAAATGCTTTTTACACTCATAGCCCCACAGTAGGATTTTCTCCTGTGTCGTGGGTGCCATGGACACACAAAGACGAATACACAAACACCCAGACCCAGAA
>MOOZ01000237.1:405359-417376 GCA_002930495.1 Cecropterus lyciades | reverse complement strand
TGTCTGGCTGTCTGTCTGTTTGTTCTGGGTAATCTCTAAAACGGCTAAACCGATTTTGACTGGACTTTCACTGTTGGATAGCTGATATCAGAAGGCATAACTTAGACTACTTCTGTTTTAGAAATTTTAATAAGCGCACGCAACAACCGTCACTGCCGCTAATGTCAGTTGCTATCAGTCATCTCTGAAACAATGCCAAAATGTTAAAATTGTATTCGTATAAGGTCTAAACTTTCGGCTACATGTAACTATGTCAAGTTACATTCTTTAAACGCGGGTATAAGCCCGGGACTCAGCTTGTAAGTAATAAATTAAATACGAATTTAAATACATAAGTATAATAAGTTGGCAGCAAAAATGTGTGTGTGCAATTTACATTCGGCATAAGTGATACGAAAGTAATAATGAACAATAAAATAATCCTGAGCATGAGAGTATTAGGACTTATAAGTTTTCAAAAATCAATTAAGTAATCACTGCAGCCCATATTTAGAGCGCTTATACAAGTTGCGAGTGAAATCGTTAGTGTGATTCAGTAAGGAGAAAGACGCCATCTAGTTATAGCGTCGACAACAGCTTTCGTAACGCATTATCGTTTCATCGAGTTTCAAATTACAACAATTCTAAAGAATTTTAACTTCAAAAGTATTAAAAATAAAAAAGTAGATATTTTTATCAGTTGACTCCTAAATTTTTCGAAAGAATATAAATTTAGAATTATGCATTCGATATTTTTTCTCAATTAAAATAACAACAAACGAATAGATCGATAACATCGTAACGTCAACAAAGTTGAATATGACTATACGATATATTATGTACAAATGAATCAAAATTAATATTTTGTATTTATTAACAAATTAGTGTACAAAAAATGCGCTACTAACATTTATTTTTATCAGTTCCATAATCATTACCAAAAAATGTAATGGTCTTTGTATCCATTTGATATTTATTAAATTATCTGTCAGTTTTATAAATCATAAGCGTGAAGAGACTTAAATAAAAATATTAAATAATAAAATTAATAAAAAATGATAACCTTTGAGGCTCTTATCACCTATTTATGCACGAGCAGGTCTCTATGCAAATAGCACCGTCACCTTTGATCTAGCACGTTCTACGCGCTTTATCATTAAAATTAATTTTATTTGGCTATTCCGCTGTTTTACACATGTTTTAGTAATAAATAATACTCATTCACACATACAACTATCATATATGTGTTTGCAAAAATAGTTAAGGAGACAAAAAATATGCAATAAGGTCAGGCCATAAACTATCTACCAAAATTCGTCAGTATCCTATCGGTAGTTTTATGATATTACTAAGATGTTAAAATAATTTTCCTACGACAGAACCCGACATTAATTCATTTATTTAAAATGTATTACATTAAAAATATGGTACACGATAGTCGGTCTAATTGCCAGAAACATTATCTATCCTTCAATATTTAATTGTGCTAATAAAAAACAGTCGAAAAAATATTATAATCAATGTATAATTTGGTGTATCAGTATATAAAACGAGGTAATGTGATAAATGTTTTCCTTGGGTTCCCGTATGACCGAATATATATAAAAGTGGACACAACTACCATTAGGTGCTAATTGCAAGAATCTTCCCATGGTAAGAACAACCTTTTATATTTAAATAAACGTTAAATAACATTCAATGCACGCATAAAATTAACTTCATCTCTTTGTTGGTACGCGTATAAAAGTACGCTGTTAGGCTCATCTCTCACCGCTCGCGATAAGCGACTAAATTAGTTTTCTAGGAAATTAAAAATATTACAGCTATGACGTCGTCGTCAAACCATAATTGTCCCACTGTTGGGCACGGGTTTCATCTTAGATTGAGAGAGTTTCAGGCCACAGTCCACAGTGCTGCACACATCTTTGAGAACTTTTTTCTTTTAAAGAACTTTTTGGCGTGTAGGTTTCTCGCGATTTTTTCCTTCATCGTAAAGCAGTGATAATTAATTTTTAATAAGCTTTTATATGATATTATTCACATTAACTTGTTAATTATAAGTAGCGATATTTTTGTTAAAGTATTATTCTTCATTATTTTTAAAGATAAACATAATCTCCTTTATTACATAGAATCAACGAGAAAACGGCCATTCAATGTGGGTAACATCGTATATAGCTGTGGGTTATGTAAAAATGATATATTTTTAATGATATAACTTTAATGGGAGCAGTAGGTCTAGGCCCTAGACCTAGTGATTCGATAGCCTAGACTCTAGGGTATCGAATAAAAGCTAGCAAATATACGATTCTAAAAGTATAGCATTATAAGAACAAAAAACCGACTGCTTCAAAACAATGAACTGAAATTAAATATGATCAATCATTTTAAAACGATCCGGTTTTTTGTTTAAATAATTTAAGCAATGTTACTTATTACATAAATGGTAATAATATTAAACTATTACCATGATATTATACTCGCTGGTGATACGACAGGCACCAAACGGACGCTCTTTGACAAAATATCCATAGAGCTGCACCGGCGCCATAAAACTCAGGTGGTCAATAGAGCTTTACGACGTTATAAACAGCGTATGTTATCATAAACGATAGTATTAATAAGCTCTTAAAAGCTCCGGTCGTGTGGTTCATGAGTTTGTGCCAGTCGCGGTAGAGTTGCTTGTTATATGTACATGGTTGGGTTTGTTGCTGTTTTTATTTAAGTGAAAACTTCTTTAGGTGCGTTGGAATTTTCTTGTGTTGGAAAAATCCATTTCACTTCCGACACTGTTACCGTAACCAAAACCACTGTATATATCTACATAATACGACGACCTACCTAGTGGAGCGGTCACCATACCGGTCTGACACGCAGTGGGTTCTAGGTTCGATCCCCGGCCAGGTAGACATCTGAATGATGAGTTTAGACTTCTGTTCTGCGTCTGGGTGTTTGTGTATTCGTCTTTGTGTGTTCATGGCACCCACGACACAGAAGAAACCTACTGTGGGGCTATGAGGGTAGAAAGCGTTTATGTGTTGTTTTTTTTTAATAGAGGATTTATTTTGGGTATTTTTTTTACGATTTTACTTCTGTGAGCAGTACGCAGTGAGCAGTACTCATGATTGGAATTTTTTTTTTTCAATTTCTACTCTAATATTCCATACAATTCCAGGTTTCAACTTAAAATAAAAACGCTTCACGTCTGTGTACGCTAAGAACACCACAACAAAAATATTTGTTATAAAGATTTATATATAATTTCGCTCATTTATAATAATAATTTTCTAGATTAATGTATATTTTAGATTGTGATGGTTTTACTTTAGCCCAGTGGGTTTTCAATGGTGAAGAAAGAACATAGCCAGTTAGTGCCTAGCTGTGGATGGAAGTGTACATGTACATTAGTTAAATGTTAAAAATCTAAAAATATTTATAACATACCGTATATTTTATTGTTTTATATAACTTGGCCAAATATTTAAGTCTATAAAATTAATGTACCTATTTATTTCCGGTTTATTGGAATATCTTTTGGGTTCTATACAAGCTATCATGCAACAAGAAGTAAATAAATTATTTACATACAATTATTACGTACAATTAAGCATTAAACTATATAATAAGTATGAAATCGTGGCGCTAAGACTATTTAATCAACCTCTTGTTCAAATCAACACCTCCACAGAGAAACTGAAACTGAATCGTGATTCAATTCGTATAAATAAAAGTGTAATAATTTCCACTTAACAAGAATTCATAAAAAATAGTTTCAATAAACAATAAAAATATAGTGGATTCTAAGAGTTCGAGGTTCGATTATCATTAGCTTAGAATAGTTTAGAATGTTAATGGAAGGAAATCGATCGAGGAGATACTAGATTTAGTGATAAGTTTACGCAGAGTTGAACGTGGGTACTTTTAAAGGAAACCAAATAAAAAAAGATTTTGCACAATGATGTACTTGTGAGCTCGAACATAATAAGCTACAATGAAATAATAATATTTTTTTTTTGAGTAAACATAAATCCAAAACAATCAACGATGGCCTAAGAGTAACAAACACACATACATCATCACATCATCATCACAAATTTGCTCAATTATAATATTAGTAAGATTAGGTTCTGATTTAGCGTTGTATAAAATTGCAATACCGCTAAAAACTACACATATAAATTACTTTAGATCGTTATAGTCTATTTAATATAGCAAACTATACACGGAGTATAAACAATAACTGACCAAGGACCTATAAACAATATTTTTTAATTATGTCGTTTTATCCGACGCTCTTGCGCTTTCTTGCAGATTAAATCAATGAAAACGAATAGCGTGTCGCATCTGCAAATTTCGATTCTTGGGATGCGTGCAGGAGAGTTTATCAAGATGACTAAATGCTCGCAATTAGCGCATGTGAAATGTCGCATGCGCATGCTAACGAGATCCCGAGCCACGCACTATTGCGCTATACGCTCGAGCGACGCTCACTATCACTTTTTAGATTAAGTTAAACGCACAAATGAATAGATAAACGCTCAGATGCTGTGTAATAAGTTTTGATTCAAAGTATTTACTTAGTAGGATACAATTTAAAGCTTCGCTTCATCAGATGATGTGCGTGTGAAATGTCGCATGCGCATGCTAACGAGATCCCGAGCCACTCACTATTGCGCTATACGCTCGACCGACGCACACTATCACTTTTTAAATTAAGTTAAACGCACAAATGAATAGATAAACGTTTAAATTCCGAGTAATAACATTTAATTCCAAGTATTTACTTAGTAGGATACAGTTTAAAACTTTGCTTCATCAGATGATGCGCGTGTGAAATGTCGCAGGCGCATGCTAACGAGATCCAGAGCCGTGCATTATTGCGTATACGCTCGGCAGACACTCACTATCACTTATAAGACTTATAAGTTAAACGCATACATGAACTGATAAACGCTTATATATGTGTGATAAGTTTTATCTGTAAGAATTTACTTAGAAGGTTAGAAAACTCAAGGCGGTGATAGAGGTCTATCAAATTATATGCATCTAAAATAGCATTCACACTAGCATGCTAAAGCTAACGCATGCGCATGCTAATAGGTTCGTGTCACAAGATTACACTGTATGCTTGACTTATACAAATGGTCACTTTTTAGATATTGTTAAGAGTAGGTACAATTGAAGTACTGAAAGGACAATATATTTGTGTAAATATGAGATTAGCTAAGTTAAAAAAAATATTTACAAATAGAAATATTTCCCAAATAATGATAAATACCACAAAGTAAGAAAAAGTACACCTTTATAATATTTTATAAATAAAAATGGATACAATTCGAAGTTTCCAGTTTCAACGACGTATTTTTTTAATAAATCGTATATTTTGAATCGATTATATTATGCGTGCCAACAGCTTTGCGTTTTCTCGATGCAATGTGCGCCGCGTCTAATCGTTCGACCCTCCGCTGATTTATAGCCCCTTCATAAAGTCCCCTAAAGTTTTCTAATTGTACTGGCGTGGAGCGTTTTCTTAACAATCTTTACAATAATTAGCGTGGGCTTATGAGAACGCTATGATAATAGCTTGATGGATGTATCTAAAGTAGAAATACTTTGTAATGTGAAAAATATTTAAGTTTAACTAAAGTAATGTGGGTTCAAATGTATGAAAGTCAACTAGTAAATCGTTACGTAAAATATGTTTTATTAATTCAATATTGTGGCAGATTCGCTGGTATTTTGAACTATAGAGTAATAAAGGTATTGTTAAAAAAAAAAAAACAAAAAAGCCCGACTTTTCGAAAATTTGCATTTTCTTAGTAGTTAGCATCAAAATAGTGACATAATTAGTTTTGTTTTTGTCTTAGTCTATTTACTAGCTTTCATTTCATGCCCATATTGTCAAAATATAAAAATGTGGGGACATTTTTATATTTTGACTCCCTTTTTTTCCATTAACAGGTATAATTTTTTAATTGCCTATGTCACTCTGAAATCTAAAACAATTCCAATGAAATCTCATATGGCACAGTCCGATAAGCCGTTTGGACTGTAGCACTTACCAAAAAATGGACATACATTGTAACATTCATGCTCTCGAAAACATTACCCTCCTTCTGACGCAATCGGGAAAAAAATAGGAACTATAAGTTACGGCATCACAAATATATTAAAAATCGCAATGATATCTCAATTCAAAGTTTCATAAACATTTCGCTGTTGTGGTTGGTAATTTCGTAATGAGTCTGGCAACTCCGATGCGCGGGCCGCGAACATTCGCGCGGTAATTGATAATAACACACAATGGGGCGTGCAGTGGCCGCAAGCGTCGCGTCTATGTGATACATTGTCTGAGCTCCGGGTGTTGGGTTAAATGTGTTGCCAGGTTATATAAAATTCCATTATTTAAATGGAAATAATATGGAAAAATATATATTGAATGAATAAGTATTACTTACTGTAATTTATAAACAATTTAAAAAATGTAAAATGCAATTATGAAATACATCGACCTAGGCTAAATCCGTATTAACTATTTTTTGATTTTGTAATGATATATTTTAAATGTATCATCGTTTTTTATGAGATTTTGACAAAATACTTCATAAAAGTATTAATTTTTTTTTTAATGGTCTATTCACTATTCACGCTTCGTTTTGATATTCATATTGTCATGATAATAAAAACTCACTCCCCCCGTTTTCCTTATTTACAGCTGTCGATTCTTATGATATATAATATGTCACAATCCATCAAGTTTGTGACATACGACATATCATAAGAATCGTCGTCAAAAAAAACGTAAATAAATGCAAACGTTCATACATACATATGTAAGTCAGGTAATAAAAATACGATAAAAACTTGTCGTACCTAATCTATAAATTTTTAAGGTTTTAATAGTCAATAACTTTTACAATTATTACAATACAATTACTATAAAAGTCTAGGCATCTTCTAGTAATGCAATTATCGTTATGTACTGTTCTGTTTTTTTTATGCCAATGACAAAGAATTGAAAACGTCTATATATAATCATTATATATAGTATATATTTCATCATTTACATATCCCTTAAAATCAGGAAATCTCAGCAATGCTAGCAACACAATAACGTATAAAATAACATATCAAAACGTAATATCGCAGGATATTTATTTAAACACAAGTGTTTATACCTAATAGCCGTTGAAGGTGCCCATTTCCCGACAATCGAACCGCCACCGCTCATTAGCAGATACATTGCCGAGACCTTACTTCGTATTATACTCATTACTATGCGTGATAGTAACAGTAATAATGCGGTGAGGGTTGCTCTTTGAAATCACAAATTACTGGGCTGTGTTACTCGTATCGACTAATACATACTATAGAATAATCGAGATAAATATGATATTTTATTAAGTAAACTGGAAATTTGCGTTTATATCAGATCAGATCGTTGAAATGGATATTTAAGGATTTTATACACAAAATTAAAAATGAAAAATCTATCTATGTAAATAAAATTTAACTGTTTTGTTATGATAGTCGGCTAAATTTTGATGGTAACAAGTGAGGATTAAGCAAGTCATACGGCAAAATTGTTTCTATTAGTTACGCGATGGACTTATTCGACTGTAAAGAATTAAATCACGCGTTGAAAAACATTTCAAGAACCAACTTTTGAAACTATAAGTATTAACTCTCGATTTATTGACAAATTTCTGTAATCTTGCAGCATATTTATGTAGACACAAGTGTTTATAGCCGTTGAAGGTGTCCATTTCACGACAACCGAACCGCTACCGTTCATTAGCAGATACATTGCCGAGACCTTACTGCGTATTATACTCATTACTATGCGTGATAGTAACAGTTATAATACTGGGAGAGCTGCTCTTTAAAATCATAAATTACTGGGCTGTAGTACTGGTATCGATTAATAGATACTATAGAATAATCCAGATAAATATGATACTTTATTAAGTAAACGTATATCACAAAAACGTGATCGAACCTGGAAATATTTGCGTTTTTATTCCTATGATGATTCCTACATTACACAGATCGTCAATATCGATATTAAAGGATATTATACATAAAAATAATAAATAAATTCATTGTATTAAATGTAAATAATAAAATCACGTATTTAAAAACATTTCAAGAAGCAACTTTACAAAGTATATGTATTCATCTTGAAATATGAATACATATATTATACTTTGTGAAATTGGACGTTAACTTGTTTAAATGCCATCAATCAGTCATATAATGATAGTACTTTATTATGTAGATACTTATACCTGTGGCAACCAGTTACAATATAACAATTATTTTCGTCAATAATTAAATAAGATATATAATCTTCCTCACAGAATTAAAACAAAAACTATTCATAGTCATAAATCAATCGTACGAAGTCGTTCAGCCGTCAGCGAGTTGTCTCGCGGTGATGTATGGACGGGTCGCGCATACCGCACGCATACCGCACGCATGCCGCATGGCTATTTGTTTAATTAACCAACCGTAGATATCTGAGATTTATCTACAAGTCGCAAGCGATGCAATTAGCACACATAGATACGTTGCTTGTGTAGATCGGATTGTATAGAAGTCGCAAGTTAAGCAACGTCGCGCGTGGTCGGGAGTTGGATGGGTGACCGATAGTGGTTATTTTATGTCTTTTCGTGCTCTCAGACATGTCAGCATTTCGGTTTCATTAGGTGTTATATATTATAATTATAAAATTGTCGGAAGCCTTACGGTTAATTAGAAAATATCCGAAACGGGTATGAACCCCGTACTGGAACGTTTTCTTTTTTTTTTCTTCAATCAGCATAGGTGATTATTTTTAATAATTTAGAATTAGCATATTAGCATACAGTTCACCTGATGGTACATGACCAATGCCGCCTATCGACATCTGTACCTAATCAACTCCAGGTAAAGTTTGACTCATTACTGAGATTGGCTACAGATGCGTTGCTATCCCTGAAGACTAAGTTGAAATGCCTGGGAAAAGCATGTCTTCGTTACCACAATCTTCAAACCAGAACAAAGCAGCGCATAACACTACTATTAATAGGCAGAAATGGGTATGACGGTGGTGCTTTGGAAGCAAACGAAAAAGAGTTCTACCACCTTTAAACTCGCAATAATACTCACTTCGAAACGATATGTCACTCTCTATATATCCCCGTATGTTGCCATACCAATAAATCTCAGTAACATTAGCCACGATCAATAAACATCGGAGGATAAAGCATAATTTGTCAGCATATCGGCGCTGTCGACTCGTCGGTACGTCGATGCACTATCTGTTAATCGATCTAATTTCGTCGGCTCGTAGCGAGCGACGCGCCGCTGTGGGAACGCCACCGCGGGTGCGCAGTCATGCCGTTTTCAAAGACTAAGTATGATTTGTGTAATCTGTACATGATACTTTCTAAGTTGCTAACGGACATCAGTTTTGTGACGAAACGTTCGATCTAAATGTGCTAGAAACGAAAGTGTTATGATGAATTTTCTACAGGACCTATTGACTAATGGGCTAGAAGTCCTTTACCGCAGTAACGGATAAAATATCAATACTATAGATATAAGTTCCCAATACCTAATTACATTGTAAAAATACAAAATAAAAAACAAGGAATAAAATTTAATCAATTAATAATAATTCCACTTTAAAATGTTATTAATTATTTAGCATAATTAGTTTTTCAAATTGTTAAGCTACGCAAAAATTATGTTTTATAGGCAGATATGTTCATAATTTACTACATACAACTGTTATGAAATCAATGGTGCTTTCAGCCTGTACGGTAATAGCAACACTGTAAGATATTTATTATTATGTTTATATTAAACTGTATTAATTTATCACGTAAGAATAAGTTTTCGTGTTTACTAACGATTGATGCTTTAAAGCCTCTCTGAGGTTCAGCCCATGTTATCACAAAACGCTACGCGACTACTACGCTAGACCATTTTAATCTTTGTTCTCTTTTTATTATTGCGACCACCAGCGAGATATCCGCCTAGACACGAGAATATTTGGATTGTGGTTTAATTACCTCCCATTGTGGCCGGTGATTCGACTATTGTGCGCGCACGATTAATGTCCATTAGTACCTATATAGAATTAAACTTATTGTCTACAACTGCTTCATCGTAGTGAGTAACGATTTCAAATGAATTGGTTATGATCAAAGTATTTTAATCAGCGATACAGGTAGATATATCCGTATTGTTTTGTTATAAGTAGTTTTATGTTTTACTAACTGAGGTACTCGTGTTTCGCTTAGTCGCTGTCTTTAAATCGTGCAAATTATCGAAATCTAAAGTAGCACACAAGTAGACCAAGTAAATAAGCTACATCCATGGAAATTTTTATGTAAATCGAACCAGTGTTTCTTGCGTGATTGAGTAACATACATACATTATCTCATTTTTATAAGTTTGCATAGTATTAGCTTAGATTGCTGGGCATGTGTCGCTTTTCATAGAAGAGGTAACATGGAGTATGTTGCAAGGTCGGATTTTACTGACTGTAAGCTAAAGGTTATTAGATAGAAATATGCCTTTGTAAGAGTCTGGAGTTAGCTATTGCGTTGCAGTAATAATAATACGTTATTACAAGGAACAGAACCGATTTAAAATTTCACCTTGTTAAAAATATTTCATACGAATACATGTAGTGATTTATGTACTGGCAATCAAGCATCTGACTCATCCTGGTCAGGATACTGTGGAATTTATATACTTAGTAAAAATAAATAGTTAACACGTGATTCAGAAAAGAATCGCTGCGAAGTGGAATTCAGGATCGCGAAAGGAACGTAACCGGAGTCCTCTAAGCGGATTGCCCCATCGGGTTCCACTCAGGTGAGCGGCTGGACCCATCGCACCGTCTGGTGTTTACGACGGCATGCGACCACATATACCGCCGTCTATCCTGCAGTCGCTTGGCTGGAGCTCGCACTGTTGCCGCCCGCAACCCCGGCAGCTTCTTTTAGGCGCCTCTTGCGACGGGCAGCGGATACCGTAGCCCTATTCTGATTCCAGAATGAGGTCATTCCAGGAACCATTGGGACGCGGCCCTGTTTAAATGTACCCTACGTATGTACTAATTTTGATTTTTATAAGAAATGATTTTGATTTTTTTCAAAAAACTTTTTTGTTTTCTAATGTGGCTTACGTGTGTGGCCCATTATTGGTTCTCCGTTGGCTACGGGCATCTTCGAGAAAGAGGGAGGGGTAAGCTTACTATATATAATAGTATTATATTCTAAAACTGTTCCATAGCAATCTTTTAATATTATATAACTAAATATAGTTCATTATTTTGCAATTTAAGCGTGGAGTAGTGTAACTCATTTCATTGAACAATTTTATTTTTAGGGTAATCAACTTTCACGCAGGAAAAATGTTTTTATAACATTACCTTGTAGTCTATATTATTGAAAGTGGTTGTGTTTTTTTTGCTGGAAAGTCACTAAAATTAGATATGTAAGTTGGAGTCGAACTTGGTTTTGTTAGTTACATATAAGTTTATTTTTTATTTCTTTAAGACACTAATAATTTTACAAGTTGGTAGTGACTACTAAATAAAAAGAGGTATTTTCTAAAATTTTGACCAGAATAATACCTATGGATAGATTATGGAGGATTACACGATATTTAGTTAAAGATATATGTCGCAATGAATGTGTAGATATTGGATACAGGTCAATTTAAATTGGTTTCTTAAAAATTTGTAAGGAATTAAAAGTTACACCTTATTAATGTTATTCTTCAATGCGATAACAGATGGCGTTGTGCATAATATTATTTATTTTAAGATAGATGGTATAACCATTCTAAGCATGTTGGAATGAAATTTGATTAAAACAGAACTGAGGTATGACGAGGGTATTGTTTTGCTTGAATCCATTGTGGATTTCGTTTCGCGAATTCTTGAGCGTCGAGAAATTTGAGATTGTGAAGTTTGGAATGTGAAATTGAAAAAGCTAAATTGGGCGGCTGAGGGGATCGATGGAGGGGCGGTGGGCGGG
>MOOZ01000237.1:362607-381741 GCA_002930495.1 Cecropterus lyciades | reverse complement strand
TCAGCTTTATATATTAGTATAGATTGATAAGCAGAGACTACGATGCGATAGACAGAGATATAACATGAAAATTTGTTATTGTAATCTAAGAAAATATGTTGAGCACTGACTTCGGGACTGTGTATGTAAGAAACCAACATATATTTAAATTATTTTTTACTTTTTGTGATATAGAAGTCGGTTTCTATTTTTGTTAAAAAAATTGTACTAAAAATGTTCTACGAAGTCCTCATTCGACGATTGTCCCCTTCATCGCTACAATCCAAATAGGAGCAATAATTCAAAAACGAGAAAATTAAAAAAAAGAAATTGTTGGTGTTGAGGGATAGGTTGTTTTATTATATGCACACATCTATGAATATTATAAAATGAAGTCCTCGGCCGCGTCTTTCTGTCCGTCTGAAAGCGATAAACTCCTACCAGGCGGATTTTTATACAGTCTTCAACAATAGAAAGAATGATTTCCGAGGAAGGTTTAGGTATATAATTCATTATGCTTTTATGTAAATTAGCAGAAATACGGCGATAAATGTTGAAGAGTTCGCAAAAAATCTCGCCATCTGGGAGCTTTCCACGCGAACGCCGCGTAAACTAGCAAAGATACAGTTGTGTAATGTACTAACGAATTCAAAATCTTTGAAAATTCTACAAATAAGTCCGTGATAGCATATCTCTATCTCTTACGGTTGACTTACAATAACCACTTTTATGTTCAAATTTTTAACAAATACATTACGTTATTTTCAGAGCTATTTTCTTTAGTTCAGTATTAATCCTTATCCAAATGAATAGGTTACTTAGCTTAGTCATTTAATGCAGATTAATATGACCTTTACACTATATCAATCCGATGAATAGTTTTTGAGATATCTTCGTTAGAGGTAAGTCCTTGAGATGCCTACGGCGAGTCCGTCTCCTCTGCCCCGCATCACTTGACCGCCTGCTCATATACACTAATATTATAAAGAGGAAAACTTTGTATTTTTGGATTTTTCTTTGTTTGTAGTTAATAAACTCACAAACTACGGAACCGATTTAAAAAATTCTTTCACTATTAGAATTCTAAATTATTTGAAAATAACATAGGCTATATTTATTACTAGAAAAAATAAGGAATCCTTGCTAAAACTTCAGTAATGTGAACAAAGGTGAAAAAAAATCTTAAAAATCCTTTTCGTCGCGTACGCTGCGAAAACTATAGACGATATGACAAAAAAATGTTCTACAAAATTAGAGCACATATCAATATCTACATAAATGATAACCATACTTTTGAATTAATCCTTATCCAAACAAATCATTTCATATACAAAACTGTTTCAATACTTGTAGATAACTTTTTGAATTACTCAAATCGGACATTCAGACGATATTACGAATTTAAGAAAATAAACACTACCGCCGCCGCGCAATGGCCAGTATGGCCCCTCGCAAATCAGCCGTAGTAGCGTAGGTCTGGCTTAGTTCAAGAGCTATATTATCACCGACAAACGAGTCCGTAAATGTGATAAACAAAATTATTATGGAAAAAGTACCCGATGATTTTATATGTTTCAAATCGATTGACAGCGTGTGTAATGTCGAAGATAGTACTACGCCGCACTACTCACAAAATTTTTAAATTCCCTCAATCCCGCTGGCTTGCCATCTCACGAATTAAAATTGAAAGTTGGTACTCCCATTATATTACTGAGATATTTCCATCCATCCATCCATCAGCCCTTGAAAGTCCACTGCTGGACATAGGCCTCCCCTAATCTGCGCCACTCCGACCGGTCCTGCGCCATTTGAATCCAGCGGTAGCCCGCCGTCTTCTTCAGGTCATCAGTCCACCTGGTCGGGGGGCGGCCTGAGATATTTAAATATGTGTAATAGCTCAATACTTTTGGTATAGGGTTGGACTATATAACAACGTGATTGTAGCAACAATCATCACCTCATCCGTCACCTCACCTCACCCTCACCATCATCATCGGCCCCGCGGCCGGACAGCTCTCGCATGTTCTGCGGACCTAGATGGTACCGACGAATTTGCCTATATCTTTTAAAAGGTTACCATTTCCTGTGAAGATATCGACAATAAATGAATCTCAGGGACAAACTTTCTCGATGGTTGACATCGACCTAAGAAAAAAGTGCTTTTCTCATGGGAATATGACCTTTTATACTTCGTCTTTTCTCGAGTAGGATCACATGAAAATCAATATGTTTTGTTGCCACCTACAATTACCACTGTTAACAGTGATGCATTTTCATAAATAAAGTATACGTAAAATGTAAGTAAAAAAATGTAAAAAAATAACTGAACTTGTAGAGTAGGTATAATAGAATTCTTTTTTTTTTATATATTGAAACAATTCCAGTCATGAACGTTTTAAGTAGCATATTTTAAGAAATATATACATTTTAAATGTATAAAATTTTATTTACTGAAGCAATAAAATGTAAATAGATATATGTGCAAAAATGTAAACAGTGAAAAAAATTGTCTAGGGTACAGTCTTACTCGCGCACGAAGAGTTCCATCATTATCTGTTTATATATTACCCACACGTACAGATGTAAAGTCGAGAAGTAAAAACACGAGAGACTGCAGTACTTACATTAGTTTGCTTATTTTACGTTCTCAAATTTAGAAATTTGCAAAGTAAAGACTTATTTGGCTCAGTGTGCATTCGCAAATTTTAGCTGCTTATTAGTTAATTTAAAAAATATATCGTTAAAATTGGTGATATGTTAACATTTTACTTTAAGTAGATCAAGGGAATTTATAAAATTTCTCAAGCCAAAGTTTATGTAATATAGAATAAATGTACTTATCTCCAACGGTGACCTTTTTTTTGCTGATGATAAAATTCTGAAACAGGACAGCAGGACCTTTCATATCGAGATTTGGACTTATTTATGGGCATCTTTTTAAGAAGCCTTCTAAGCGCGGGGGGGGGGGCTTCCCATACAGAAACTCAATTCACCAAATCATTCACGTTATTAGGCATTTTTTAAGCGCGGGTGAAACCGCGGGGATCTGTTAGTTACATTATATTTTAGAATTGCATATAGTTGGGAAATAGCTGAAAATTTTTCAGGTTTATGTTATCGTCGTTATAATACCATTCAGACATTTGGTTTATAAAATACACTTTTGCGAGGAAGAGGAAACGCATAATAAACATCTCAATCATCATTTGCACCGAGCTTTCATAAGCTTTATGAAGTTTTAGTTGGAACAGCTGCGCATTTTCAAAGTAGAAAAATAAATGAGTCTACGAATCAAAGCTAGGAGATTCAGAGTTCTGCAAAAGATGTTTCAAAGTGGAAATATCCTTTGTCGAATTCTTTTCAAACAATTGTCGGTGGTGCGATGCTCTTTGATGTTGCTCTAAAACTCGTTTCGTGGGTTTATGTAGTTACGTCGTTTGGCTTTATCATAGACGCGTTTATTTTATTCAATCATGGAATTAATGGTATAAAAATATCGATCTAATTAAATCAAATGAACGATTCAAAATTAAATCAAATGTAACTGAAGCATACCTGTCAATGCAATACTAAAATTCCAATTAAAATATATTTCTTTACAAACGTGCCATTTCGTTTACATACAATAGCCGTAATATAAAAAATATTATTAGAATTGTCGGATATTAGATTTGTGTACTTAAAAAACATATCATACATAGTGTATCAATGTACGTCATATTTTTGTTAACCATTTCATACGAATGAAATAAAGCTTAATTTACAAAACTATATACCTATACGAGTATACTTAGTATCATTAGGTATACATCACAAAACCAGCGACAACTAACCATTTCAGTACATATTGCGCTTGTAAAATTGTCTTTAACATAAAGATGTTAAACGTAATGAATCTGAACTTGCTAGACTCCGATATTCTTTCGAAAGTTGAACTGGATTTGAAATGTAAACAGTTTGTTTCGTAATGTTTTCCTGTTAAGCGTTTTGTCTTATCAAAGTTTCCATGTTTGTTAGTTAACAACAGTAATAACGGTTTTTAGTAACAGCACCAGTTAAATAGGAGAGGCGACAACTTCCGGTGCATATATTACTTGTATATTTTGAGTATATTTAACGGTATGGAACTTGTAATCATGAAATCGTATAAAAGTGTAAATATACTCAGACAAATAAGATCACCACCTCACGCCACGCGACCCCTGAGGACTAGTTTGGATAAGTACATACAAATGTATCTCTTACCAAACTTAACGTTATAATAGTTTTCTGCCTAATAACAGCAGTGTTATGCGCTTTTGTGTTCTGGTCTGGAGGGTGTGGTAAGGGAGACATACTTTTCCGATGCATTCCATCTTAGTCCTCAGGGGTAGCAAAGCATCTGTGGCTAATCTTAGGGAAGACTTTGATCTCATCTAGGGTTAATTACAGATGTCCATGCATCAAAAGTGGTGGATCCAAGGTTCAATTCAGACAGACAATTTTTCGAAGGTGGTAGAACTCTTTGTTGTTCGACTCCGGTAGCACCACCGTCACACCTATTTCTTTCATACTTTTTCGAGGCATTCCTTCTTAGTCCTCAGGGGTAGCAAAGCATCTGTGGCTAACCTTAGGTGAGACTTTGATCTCACCTAAGGTTAATTACAGATGTCCATGGGCGGCAGTGGCCACTAACCATCAGGTGGGCTGCAGGCTCGTTCGCTACGTCCATACTATAAAAAAATAGGAGTATACTTTAATTTAATAAGCATCAAGAGTGGTGAATTCAAGGTTCAATTCAGACACCCAATTTTTGGAAGTCATGTGCGTATTAGAAATTATTAACCTATTATCACTTGTTTTAACGGCATGGAACACATCGCGAAACCTTAATTATGTTAAGTGGCTGAGAATTCTTAAAAAATATTAAAGGTGTCTGTAGCCGCGTACTAAATCGAATTTGGCAGTTATAGTTTAAGAAAAGATCTATGCCCAGCAGTGAGACGACAATGGGTTAACGTCGAAGCGACAATGTAAAGCCGTTGAGACTTGTAAAAACTAAATGTAAACGTAAACGCTTTCTACGCTCATTGCCCCACACTAGGATTTTCTCCTGTGTCGTGGATGCCATGGACACACAAAGAAGAATACACAAACACCCAGACCCAGAACAGAAATCTTAACTCATCATTCAGACGCCTGTCTGGCCGGGGATCGAACCCGAGACCCATTGCGTGTCAGACCGGTATGGTGACCGCTCCACCACGTGGGTCGTCATAAAGTATAAAAAGTATAAATTAGACTGTTATCTCTACACTAACTCCTTCAGCAACTAAATAACTAGTATCGCTTTGAATTATTACAAATACCTATATAACTATTAACACTATAAACTACTCGCTCAGCGTATAACCAACATTACACTTGCGGGCAATAAATCTATACCTTGTTTATAATTAAGAGAGCTTTAATCATTTACCCTCTAATAAAACGCATTTATCATTTTGATGAGTTCAATAGTATACGCTCACTTTATACAGATGTAGCGGGCGATAAAACGATATCGAGATAAGTAATGCATTTACATATTTACTATACGTGACGATATATACATATAATATACTTATATGTCATAGTATTGTGGAGGATTAGTATAGGGGTTAGTATGTCAGGGGTTCGAATCCTGGGCAATCGAGATATCACTAGGCATACTGATATATCGAAGTTATGTATCATTGAATAAACTAGCTTTTATTTTGCATGGATCTCGATTAAGAAGGTAGCGAGTATCCCAAATGTATTGGGGGTTTACTATCTGTATGCAAAATTGCAAGGATGTCCGACAACTATTATCGCGTGAAAGAGTAATACCCACCTAACACCTACCCATTTATCCCCATAAACTTTCACACATATAATATTATAACGTAAGATTTTTTTTTTTATAGTATTGAAGTAGCAAACGAGCGTGCAGCCCACCTGATAGTATGTGGCTATTGCCGCCCATGGACATCTGTAATCAACCCTAGGTAAGATCAAAGTCTTACCCAAGGTTAGCCACAGATGTGTTGCTACCACTGAGAACTAAGATGGAATGCCTCGGAAAAGTATGTCTCTCTTACCACATCTTACAGACCAGAACACAGCAGCGCTTAACACTGCAGTTACGAGGCAGAAATATTTGTGGCGGTGGTGCTTCCAGAGTCGAACCACAAAGAGTTCTACCACCTTCACACTAAGATATGATAATTGCTTGAATTAACTTTGAAGGATAACAGATTAAAGAAACCTTTCTTACCCTTCCGTTACAGATAGTTATGGGGAACAGTGGCAATCAGGTGGTACAATTTCATAAACGTGCTCAGTAGTATTATGCGTTGATGTATTCTAGTGTAGCAACGCATCTATTGCTAACCTCAGGTAAGACTCTGATCTTATTTGGGTTTGCTGGTTACAGATGTCCACGGGTGGCAGTAGCCACATACCGTTAAGTGGACTGCGTGCTCCTTTGCTACTTCCATATTTTCAAACGATTTCTACACTCATAGCCCCACACGAGGATTTTCTCCTGTGTCGTGGGTGCTATGGACACACAAAGACGAATACACAAACACCCAGACCCAGAACAGAAATCTAAACTCATCATTCAGATGTATGTCTGGCGGGGGATCGAACCCGGGACCCATTGCCTGTTAGACCGGTATGGTGACCGCTCCGCCAAACGGGTCGTGAAACATGAACATAGCTGATTGATTTCAATTGATGCCAAATTGATTAGATCAAATAATTATTGTTATTGTATTTAGTAGTAATTATATTGTAGTCATATTAGATTCTCTAGCGGAACTGAGGCATGTGGCCGCATGGTGAGGAAACATAAAATGATAAGTACTGAAGTGATGTAAAATCGAAGAGGATCATAATTTTGTTTTGTTTGGAAGTGTGCAGTCACTGCTTTGATCCCACTGCTCATATCTCTTATTTGTATAAATTTATTACATACAAGCATTTCAAATAATTATTTTATAGAACTATGTAAACAATAAATGTTGTATTTGTACCTACATTTACTTCAATGACACCCACACATCCCATGAATTAGTAATGACGTCGATGAGAACTGTCTTAGATCGATTTATATTCATATATATAAATAAAATATATTTATTCAATTTATTGACAGGAGCACAATCTGTCAATAATACAAAACTCGATCAACTACTACATATGTGAATGGCATAACATATTTTTACATGTAATTATGTCCATTGATTTACATAATTAACTAATTAACCTACTAATATTGAATATCGACTAACATAAATAAAAAACTTGTTATAACTATGACATATTATGCTTCCTGATTGCCATCAAATATATCAAAAATTATTTGGTACGACGTGAAATTAGTTTCTTAAGGTATGACTTACATATTCACAGCTGACTTACATTTGAGAAACGCACTCGTGACCGGTCACAGATACGTTTCTCATATGAAAGCTTTTAGATAGAGCTTACATTCGAGACTACTCGTTCAGGTGTCAGGTGTTAAACCAGTATAGTTCGATTGGACAGGTACCACCGTTACGGTGATTTTCAGCGTGACGCAATTCTTGCTTTTCGCTGAAAGGGTATGATTGACTCACTTATATATAAGGCGACCATCTTAGTCCTCGGGAGTAGCTACGCACCTGTGATCTACTTAAGATAGAACCCAAAATAAAGAAACCGACTACTTAAAGACGATTGATTGCCTTCCTGTTTCGTTCATTGTTTTTAAGCAGTCGGTTTTTTGTTTTTGAAATAATATATTGAGTTCAATGCTTTTATGAGTTTTCCTCAAGTCCTAATACATAAAAGTATCATAACATTTTTGGAATGGTTTATTAATATTTAATAGCTTTCATATAATACGATGATATGTCGTGTCGTATTTCATATGATGATATTGTCGTGATAATAAAAAGTCATCCTTTGTCCCCTTTTTCCCTTATTTACAGGCGCCTTTTTTAATTACATATGTCACTCTGCAAACTATTCCTCATGATATGTGATATGTCATAATCTGTCAAGCCTTTTAAGCTATAGCACGTGCCAAAGAAATGGAGATACATACAAACAAACATACAAACGCTCCAAAAAACATTACCCTCCTTCTGACGCAGTCGGTTGAAAATATAAAATTAACCGTAGATTTTATGTAAAGCGGTCCATTACTGAATAAGCTTCTTGCAAACGAGTAATGCTGTAAGTCTATACATTCTCAGGCATTACTTCACATCCACTGGAATAGATGGTGATGCTATGCTATATAATTGACAAGTGGTAATAACGACTTGCGAAAAAATCATATATATTTAAAATTTTAAATCTGACTTTGCACCAGTTAAGTGTTGAAAAAACATTGTTCAATCTTGTATATTAAATTTAATATTTCAAACTAAGGATAAAGTTTGTGCAAAATGATCTATTATTACATATCTGGGTATTTAGTTTAGTTTAGTTTAGAAATGCGAATACCCGTAATGAAAATTGGTAACTGCAATCTATATGACTTATTGATAAAAAGCGTTGCTCTTTCAATTCAATTTGAATGTCTCATATATATGGTATATATATATATATATAAATATATAAATATGAGACATTCAAATATCCTTTACTTTGCCTATCAATCCGCAAAGAAAAGTTATTTTGCGAAGATCGTTATACAAGTTTAGATAACAATAGACTGAAGTTGTTGAAGGTGGTGGAACTCCCTGTGGTTCGACATCGGAAGTACTACCGCCACTACTAACTCTGCTTAATAACAGCTGTGTTATGCGCTGCTGTATTCTGATCTAACGGGAGTGGTAAGGAAACATTCTAATCGGGAGGCAGTCCAACTTAATCCTCAGGATAGCAATCTCTAGCTAACCTCAGATAAGACTCTGATCGTACCTGAGGTTGATTACAGATATCCATGGGCGGCAGTGACCACTTACCATCAGATGGACTGAATACTCGTTTGCTACTTCCATATTATTAAATAATAATAATAAGTGCGACTTTTTCCGAAATTGAATAATATTTTAATTTCTTTAATTTTTATTCGTTATCGTCTAATTACAACTTATCATGAATTATCATGAGCTTAAAGATATCTTCTCTATATACTCGTAAATGCCACTTCGTTCCTGCAAACAAACTTTTAGCAAAGCTGTAAATAAGAACAGGTATCGTGTTTGGGCGAGTGATGGACAGTGAAGCGAACGGTCCACTTCTATTTTTAGACAACACGTGCGAAATTCTAATTGTGTTAAACAAACAATCCGCACTACGCACCTGGTGGAGCCACTTTGACAACTGTGGGTTATATTGATGTCGAATAAGTGTTCCGGGTTCGATCCACCTTTGAATGGCCTTATAATATCATATAGATCCCCCTGACTCTATAGCGCTTGCATAAATGTTATTAGCCGCAGATTTGTTTTTAGCATGATGTATCGTTAATAAATAAGAATTTCGTAAGAAAATGCATTAAATAAAATTTGTATAGTGATTATAAATGCTTATTCTGTCTACCAGCTCTTTCAAAACTTAATGAACTATTACAATTTTTTTAAGTTATTGTTCATACGACTTGATATAAGTTTTGCAAACCGGCATACGTTTATACCCATCCACTCCCTTCGAGAAGTGACGAACGCGTAGTAATTTATTTTTTCTGTCACATCGTTCATGTTTATGGTTTTAATAATCATTTGTTTTATATATTTATTATGTATTTTGACGTTTAATATAATACTTTAATATTAGACACGTATTTTTCGTAATAGGTCAACTAGTTTCGGACCTATCTGAGGTTTTTAATCGCCTACATTGAAAACAAATTTAAGTTAAGTCATTTAATTTATTGTTATAAAAATGTAACATATTTTTATGTAATTATTTCTATGGGCGGCAGTGGCCACTTATCATCATATACCACTTATCAAGTGGTATGCACGCTCGTATGCTACTTCAATCAGATAAAAAAATGTTTTTGGAAGATTGACCAGAATATTTGAAGTCTTCGTATCCACCTGATTTTAAAAAGTCACTGAAATTGTCTGTTTGACTTGAAGACGGTCATAATTTCGCTACTATACTAAGGATTAAGAATGAAACCCTAAGTACCTCAGGGTACAAGTACTTGTAAGACAAGTATGCTATATTATACCATTAAAAAGAGCACAGTAAACACCGCTGATATTAAAAATAGGCGTGTTAGTCATTACCGTTAGACCATATAAATTATCACCTTTATTTTTGCAAATTGTTATCTTAATATACATGGTGGCAAGTAAAATAAGGGATTTATTGCAAAAGCGTATTCAGTATTCGTTAGTCGTCCAAAATACCAACAAAAATTGTTGTAAATATTTGACGAAATCCATTAAAATACATTACTGAGCTTTCTTAATGCCTTAAATATGGTAAAATATGTGAATCTTGAAAACAAATGTCACGCTTGTTAAAAAAATACTCGTAGCTCGCTGTTTCAGTTTCATGGTTTTTATTTTTATAATAATATATTTTTATGTTTGTGAAAATAATTATCATGAGCTCAAATATGTCCGTCGTTTATGTTATGTGACACTATAGAAATAGGAACAGCCAAAAATCAGCGAAACAATATTTCGTCGAACAGAAAGAGCAAAAATCGTAGGTATACTTCATACTTCATTTTCAGCTTTATAGTTCGTAGAATCATAGAGTACGTATTATATTGTCGAGTGTATTGTAACTCATTATTTACAAATGATTTTTCAGTGTTATATGACATGTTATAATATATGGAACATTCGCTTTAACGTTATATTGGTTTGTTAAATTTTATTACATATTATTTTAATGATGTTGCTGTTTAAGCTTGGAATATAACGACTTTTCATCAGTGCCTGTTGTGTTGGTTAAGTTATATGACAGTTTATGTAACATAAGCATTTATGTCTAATAGATAAACAAATTTTAACGGTAATACAAAACGACTCATGCTTAAGGGGAATACACTTTCCAAATATAGCCTCCGGGAAAGCTTAATACAAAATATCCGACTGCAACAATTATATGGATATAACAGCAACAATTCCTTACTAGATCCGATCGATTTTAGCTCTTATATCATAAATTGGGCCCACAATCGAGATCAACTGATTGACATGGAGGCACTTAATTAACACGAAACTGGATTAGATAGACGTTAGTTAATCGAGCAAAAGCGCTAATTTATTAAATCGCCCACACGCGTCGTAACGAATGTTCGTATCCCCACCTTTGCATTTCTAATCACGCGAAGCCTAATCCGCTAAATATTAGCCAAAATAGCGCGAAAATCGTTTTGCGCTGCGCGTGCGGCGGGGTGGGCGCGCAGGTGAACGTCAGTCCGTGCCGCGATCTCCCGCCGAAAGGGATCCACGCACGCAACGCCGCGAAATTCGGAGCCGCATCGAAAATCGATCGTTCGTTCCGCAAATTTCGGTCGAAATTACACGACAATCGAACGGTCGTTCTAGCTTTGAATGTTTACCAGTCGGGGGTCACCGTAGGCATGCTTGGGGCCCCGGAGTTGGGGCTGTGATGTCCGGAGAGACATGCGGCCGGTCGTCATCGCCTCTTGTTTGCTGCTCCTCGCGCCCATCACCGACTCCTGGTGGTGAGTCCACCACTTTGTTAATACCTACCGAATCTATCTAGCCCTTGCATTGCGTTTAAGACATCGCGTTCATTTATCTCGCCTGATTTCTTGCTAAAAGCTCTTATTAATACGAACCTGTCGTGTTTACAAGAGGCCTATAAATCAAATATCAATCTGATATTATGCAGATATATAAGGAAAGTGGAATGTTTAGCATTTTACAAGCCATAAAATGTATGTAAATTGCCTCCGTTCGGTTGTAGATAGATAAGTTTGCGCTGATTAATTTGCATTAGAATCTGTGAGATAGACTGAGCTATCTTAATTGATTGGGTGTGATGAAAGATGATTTATTTTGGAGCGTAGTGTTCTCACCTTTAGCGGACAGAACATTAATTTACAGGCATTTATTTAAAGCAGCACAAAATGTCAGGAGTTAATGAAACAATGAGCGTGTAATGTAGGTCTATCTGTCACCTCAATAGTAATAGGCGTTAGAAGATCAATTGTAGCGCTTACTGAGTTGGTAGTTAAAATATAACTTCCGCACTCGGCTGGTAAGTCCACCAAGATTAGCAAAATTATATAACTATAATTATAAGTGTACATATTTTTATTTTACTGCCTGTGTTTGTTCAAAATCGATTTAAATAATAATTTAAACAACTTTCAAGAAAACATTTTTAAACTTCAAATGATTTGCATTGAACCTAAAGTCTAATCTAATCCTATCTAATCCTATGTAATTATAATTAATAAATCCGTTTTAGTTTGACTTTTTGACAAAACTTTTAGTTTGACTTAATCTTATTAATTATTGTGTAATTAATTGAAATATACATATAATATTACGTTCGGTCGAAACATTTTTATGTGAATACATTAAAAGCGCTGTAAAGTTATACGTTAAGTAAGTTCTCATCTAATAGAACCTCTGATTTTCATAGAGTTAGTTGAAGATGTGCAAGGGCGGCATTGAACTCTTGCCATCAGGTATTCTGCGTGCATTACTTCGATTTGATCAATACTGTCACTGAAAGCTCTGTAGTGAAAGTGCTCTGTACGGTCTATAAGGGTATGATTGAAAGCGTGATCCTCATTAGAAAAACAGACGATGTACCCACTCACGGCGAGATTTATAACTGGGAAGTGCAATAATCCTCTAAATCTGATTCGTACCTTTGTTAGTGCCAAATGTAGGACATTAGACGTGTAAGGGTTGTCTCCCATAACACGAGAATAAAAGCGATGAACACAGTAAGTGGAACATTTTTACTTTTAACATAATAAACTCGATAAATTTTACTTAATAATATAAATGCGAAAGTTTGTGTGGATGTTAATTACTCTTTCCCAAAAAAACTACTGATTGGAATTGAATGAAAATCGGCACATAGATAGTTTATGGCCTGGATTAACATAAATGATACTTTAGAAAACTTTTAATTGAGGGACTATGACTAAAGCGAGCGGAGCCGCGGGAAAAAGCAATATATAAATGAAACTTACGTACCTTTTCTATTTGCAACTAACAGCTATTTAAATTATTTGTAAGATATTAAAATACAATAAATTAATAACACTACATTGAAAATTAATTATGAGATTTTGCCACGAATTCCATGTTCAAATTTATTTATTATATCCATATAATTAATATTATTATAATGTTACAGTAATAATCCGGTTACTGCATATAAAAGCTTACAATATTATAAGGAAGTTAAAGGAAAAGCGGTCGGTCTATCGCGATCGAACGTTTGTATTTACGTTTAAAAAGTTTGATGTGCATCAGTGCCCGACCTTACCTAAACAAATCTAAAGTACAGTTCAAAGTTATATTATTAGTAATATAAGTTGTATTATATTATGTGTTATATTATTTTATACGTTATTCCCGCGGCTCCGCCCGCGTTGGTCAAATCTGCCACGGTAATAAGTATCATACATGTTACAGCGTTGTCAAATAACAGCGGAATCTAACCAAATTGTGCGTATAAGAGTTACAAACACACATACAATCTCACAAACTTTCGTTTTTATAATATCAAGATATGTAATCTGAAATGACCAATGGAAGTTTAATTTTCATCTAAATAGTCGTTTGTCGCGTGCCGCTTTTAGTGGGACAAGTCAATAACTCTAATCCGTTGATACGGCGTTATGATCCTAGGATGATTTAGCGTGATATCGTCAGATCGTTACTTCTATTTATTGTTGTATTTATAAGAAATAATATCCATTTTAATTATTTATACGTAATAATATTATTGCAATGGTTTCTTGCCGATGACATATGTAAAGATATAAATTACTGTACATATAATAATAATCCTACTTTTAAGTCTACAAAATATCTTCTAAATTTATTTTGTTACCTAAAAATAAAATTTTATTGTTCACCTAACCTGATGACGATAATCCCTAATATTAAAATATGATAAGAGTTTTACTTCAAATCCAAGCAGATGCTTTGTTAGGAACAAAGCGAAACCATTACGTTTGCGTTGAACATATTATTTTATTTCAAAACTAACACATATATACGACAATTTGAGCGTCACGGCAGATATGATTGCGTGCACCTGTAAAAGAATCAAGTTATTTTTCAAACTCTTCCCTGCAATAGCTTCTTAATTTAGTAGAATTTTATTAAATTATCGTTAACCGCTCTCTGTCAGACCAGTCGATAAATCTAATCCGTATGTATGTGATATGTTAGTGCCAAATGTAGGACATTACGTGTCTGATTGTCTCCGCTTGATCTAACACTGTATCGTCGGCTCGTTACTGTTGGTTTAATAAATGTAAGGGCGTATAAATAAATTGGTAGCTCATAGCGCTCGCGAATTGTATCACTCGCATTGTTAATTAACTATGAATGCGGCAGATTGGTGATCCTTGGATTAGTTGGTAGTGCTTTCATTGGTGCTAGGAATGGTATTATAAGGAATGATAATTCTTGAATAAAAGTGGATTGTAAATTCTTGGATTGATGGTACTTGCATTCGTTAGCTGTTATGGTCCATGTAATAAACAAGATGGTTAAAAATATGTACAAAGAAAAAAGACATAACCACTGAGTTCCTTGCGGGATCTTCTCAGTTAAGGTTTTATTCCGATCCGCTGGTATTGTACAAAAAAATATTGTAATTGACAATTTGTAAGTGCCACCGTAGGCCTATGGTTGGTTTTGGATTGGCAGTGCTTGGGGAGACTTAGATTGATAGTTCTGCAATTTTTGGGTTTTGGATTAGATGGACTTTGGAATATACTATAAGAATATATGTACATACCTATTTACTGATACCAATTATTATGGCATTAATGTTTAAACTATATAACGAGGTTTTTGATTGGTTTAACATTTTAAAAGATTGAAACCCTAGCTATGAACATTGTGATCTCTAAAAAAAATTATACCGACTTTCAAAGTTAGGAGGTTATCAATTAAGTGGGTATATTTTTATGTATGTACATGGATTACTCCGCCAACTGAGGACTGATTTCGACTCTTTTCTTTTATTATTACCGCTTTCTCTAGGACTTATAAAAGGTTATCTCGATATAAAATAAGCAGTACTCCTACTCTCTTTCAATCATTTTCTTCACACGACCCCCATAGCATGGAAAATGTTTATAACTTCTATTAAGATTACAAATATGGAATTTATTATTTTATAATTGATCGATACTTTGAAAAACTGTACCTACTATAGTATCAATATAATTGTATCGATATACAAGTAAAATATATTTAAATGAGTTTGAACCCAAGAACCAACTAATTTAAATCTAACTTAGTAGAATTATCCAGTTTGACTACTTCCGCAAAACAACTCTACCCATTTCATTGTTACGTTACACAGCTCCATTAAAACTTTATGGTAAGCGGAGCCGTTGAAAGAGACTAGTCAATTATTGTAGTCATTGTACCCACGACCTTAAAGTAATAAAATTTGTTCAAATTGACTTACAGCGTAATATGATTTATCTGATATAAAACAAGGAGATATAACAATAAATCGAGCGAACACAATAAGATACAAAGCCTACACTATGTCACTAAGATATTCAAGATTTACTTGTCCTATTAATAGCGAGAGGCGATGAAATATACTCGCAAAGATTAAAAGATAATTGATATAGAGTAAAGAAGTAGTGTGAACTATATAATGCTCCTACTAGCTTATTCCCGCGGCACCACCCGCTTTGGTCGCAGCACAGAAATGAATATCCTTTGCTTATAATCTTTTAGTTATCTAGGTTAATCTAGGTCATAAACTATCTGTGCGCTGAATTTTAGCAAAATCTGACCAGTAAGTAGTGAATGAGTAACAAACATAAGTACATTCTCAAAAATTTTGCCTTTATAATATTATTTAGATAAGATTTAGCCCAGTAATGATACTAAGTGGCAACCGCCTACGAGAACATCTGTAATCAGACAAGCGTTGTCCTACTTGAAGTCTACCACAGATTTTCCTGCTTCTATGGACTAAATTTGAGGGCGAATTTAAATATTACCTCACCCTTTAAACCAGACCATGCTATTAGGTACAAATACGAGTGGTGCCTTCGGAGTCGAACCACAAAGAATTCTCCCTTTTCCTCTTTTCTATTTCCTTTAATTTTCTCAAACAAAGATGTAACCGTAGATAATATTAGTCATCCAATGACTAATATTGTAAAGCGTATAATTAATGTTAGTTTCGCTTAATTATATGTTCGCTAAGTGTTTCAATCGTAGGAGTTAGCAGATCAATCGATTTGTCACTCTGAATAGATTAACTTTATAAACACCGGTTATAATGCCTTATTGTTTACGTTTAAAAGGCTATGGCTTATGACTATTCCTTTAATTGATTAATCCTTAATAGTGATCGAAAGATACTTTAATATCTGTATATTAAATACTAGTTGAGCTCAGAGGTTATACCCGCGTTTAAAAAATGTAACTTGATATAGTTACATATAGCCGAAATTTTAGACATTATACAATTTTAACATTTTAGCATTGTTTCAGAAATAACTGATTGCGACTAGCATTAGCGGTAGTGACGCTGGCTGCGTGCGCGTAGAGCGTGCGCGCTTTTGCTTTTTTGTGCGGAACCTTAATTAGAATTTCTAAGATAGAAGTAGCCTAAGTTACGCCTTATGATATCTGCTATCCAACAGTGAAATTCCCGTCAAAATCGGTGCATCTGTTTCAGAAATTACCCAGAACAAACAGACAGTCAGACAAACATTTTTGTAATTGATGTTTTGTTATCTGTATCGAATACTAGCTGAGCTCACGGTTTCACCCGCGTTAAAAAGAAATGTAACGTGACATACATTAACCGAAATTTTATATCTCATTAGAAAAAAACTACCGATTTTGAAACTTTCTTAATTGGTGCTCCGCTCCTGTTAGTCTTAGCATGATAATATATAGCCAATAGCCTTCCTCGATAAATGGGCTATCTAACAACGAAAGAATTTTTCAAATCGGACCAGTAGTTCCTGAGATTAGCGCGTTCAAAAAAACAAACAAACAAACAAACTCTTCAGCTTTATAATATTAGTATAGATACATACAAATGCATTTAGTAAAAAGCTGTTATATTGATATTATAAACAGGTACTTCAATTTTATTCATATATATAGAATTTATATTAGTTTATTTCCGCGGCTCCGTCCACTTTAGTTATGTTTACTATGGTAAAGAGTGTCCTATGTGTTAATCCATACAATACCAGTGTAATCAATTTCAGCGAAATCCAACCAGAACTTTTTGCGTTAAAGAGTAACAAAAACACATACATTCTCACAAGTTTTTACATTTGTAATATTAATTAGACTGCTATTAATGTAGAGATAGGACGTTTTATTATTTTCTCTCAAAATTTCAAAATCCAGAATACCCGTGTATTGAAGTCATTGAACTCAACTTAGACCGGTGTTTCAAGTAATTATTTTCCCAGTCCAACAACACAAGGCTTTCCTCAAAATTTTATGCGAAGATAATCGCCCGGTTCTCTGCCTTCATAATAATAAATTGGCAATACGAAGCATAAATCAGTGTGCATGAAATTCAATAAAGTCATACGGTCGAACCACCTTTGAGGGGAGTTTAATTTGCAATTAATCAAGCCGACCCTAAATTAGGCGCTTCGGCCACGATCAACAAAAATTGATGCGGTGTAAAGCCTTGGTCATGGTGTGCGAGAAAGGATTAATAAGCGCTTAAGCCTTTTATGCTGTACTGCGTTAGAAGGAGGGTAATGTTTTTGAGCATATACTATGCTATGTATGTTTGTATTAGAAATAGAAATTATTCCGTCCTCAAAGTACAAATAATAAAAACAAAAAAAAAACAGTATAGAAGAAACATAATAATAATAACAAAAAACACATACAATACAAAACTAAATAAACGGACTATAATTATAATGAGCACAAAACAAGGACGGAAAAGGGCACACTCAACCTTAGCCGCAGAGAACTACGACCGCTGATTTTCAGAGCTACCCTGCTTTTATCGCATAGTTTAAGTATCTATTTCTTTGACATGCGCTACAGCCTAAAAGGCTTGATGGATTGTGACATATATATCTTTAGAAACATCTTCGTTTCCAAAATAACATTCGTTTTCAAAATAAAATAACATAGGCGAAGGGGAAAGGTTGGGAAATGAAAATTGACCATAAAATAAAAAAAAAGTGAATTATTAAAAAACAAAAAACCCGACCGCCAATTGTAGTTTTAGCAATCGGGTTTTTGTTTACGTAATAATTTCTTATAATAGTGTTAATGTAATAATAATTACGTAATAGTGTCTTCTTTTTCTGTATTTTTATTTCTATTAATCAAAGTAATTACCGATACAATCAATGTATCTTTGCCAACGTAATGGTAGCTTATTGATGCCCTTCTTGAAGAAATCAGCTGGACGGGAGGCAACAAATTCTTTAAAGGAATTTTGTGCTGCCTCTCGGGTATAAATTTTTTTTCCCGCAAGAAGTTATCAAAATTCTGGAAAATGTAGAAGTCTGTAGGCGCAAGGTCTGGTGAGTACGGCGTATGACGGAGAACTTCCAACCCCAACTCTTGTAGCTTAGAGACCGTCTGCTGTGCAGTATGAGGTCGCGCATTGTCGTGCAGGAGTGGAGCCGAACGATTGACCAAAGCTGGTTGGAGATGTGCGAGCTTCTCCATCACTGTGTTCAGTTCTTCAAAGTAAACATCTGCAGTAATGTTCATCCCGTTTGGTAAGAAGCTGTGATGAATTACACTGCGTTAGACCACCAAATAGTGACCATCACTTTTCTAGGGGTAAATTTTCGTTTAGGGCATTGATTGGGTGCTGAACCAGGGTCCAACCAACTTGCTGAGTACTTACGATTGTCGAACAAGATCCATTTCTTGTCACAAGTAACAATGCGGTTCAGAATTCCTTCATTTGTATACCTGTTGAGCAGTGCAAGGCACGTCTCGACCATTAAGTTCGTGAGGTACCCATTTGTCAAGCTTT